>JAPYYT010004227.1:0-10445 GCA_030522565.1 Ceratosolen corneri | reverse complement strand
CCCTGCGGCTATAAAATGAGGCCGCACGCACCCCGAGGGCAGAAGTTTCTCCAAGTCTTCCAACCCATCTTGGAAGGGTCTACAGTGCAGTACACCGTGGTCTTACAACGCGAGTTTTCTCACCAGCCCAGCAGTCGGCCTCTGTACACAAGAAGCTTCTACCCGACGCCGAGCTCGCTACGCTAAGAAGCCCGCAACTGAACCATTCCCATTCAGGACGGAGCTCCCAGGAAGGAGCGCAGAACAGCGCACCAAGAGGCAAGTAGCAACCGTTACGTCTCCCCTCGTCTTACTCAATTCGGCTTGTACACCTTTTGAAGTAACGAAGATACGTAATCTCCTTTGCCGATCAAGACCTCCTCGGCCAGTAAGCCGAACAACCTGTAAGACCACGCGGCGGCTCGTCTAGGCGTAATTCAAGTGTATTACGGGACCCGTCGCCGTCATTTTCGGACAACCAGTGCGGTAGTGCGGTAAATCGATTGCATAAAAGCATAACTAAAGAACGTAGATTCCTTTTATAAATAATCCACGCTTCGCGTATCATGTAAGTGCGGCATACAACAATTACTATAAAGACAATAGTGTATTTGACTGTATAAACAAGTACGACTTCTTCAAGTTATTATATGTTCAATACAACTCAGTGTTTACCGGCATTAAATACGCCAATTTTGTCTACGATTCTTTTACCCTGCTATCTCAACCCTTCCACTATCTGCTTCTCCCTCACACATTCGTGGGGAGAATTCACACTCGGGTTCGTGCCCGAACATTTGGTCCTTCGAGCCGGATAGTGGACAGACAGAGATAGCAGATCGCGAATCATTGCGATCGGTTTCGTGCCGACTCGCTGGATTGTGAGGTGCGAGTCGCCAAGAGAAAAAGCTATTTTGCGCGACGCGCGAAAGCGTCACCACCGGCGTAAGGAGTCATAAGGTGTTAGTGCCATGCAAGTGCAACGGAGCCCAGAGAGACCAAAAATGGCAACCAGGTCACACCCTGATCCCTCCGAGACCATCTCAATGGTGATTCAAGGCAAACTGAGGCAGCAAGATTCATTCATCTCAGCCATAACGGACTTGGCTACAGACTTTACCGCTCCCAGCCCTCTACGCACAAACCAAGAATACACGCAAGCGCTAGAGTTACTTAACGATTTTCAAATTAATCACGACTTCCTGGTGGAAAATTGGTGCACCGAAATAGTTGAATCTTCCTACAACACGGAGGAAAAGTGCACACTCGAACTCAAGCTTTTCAAATCAATAAAAATGTCAATAAGCAAGGGCATTAGAGCACTGCAGTACCATGAGGATAATAAACCAAAACCTCAAATAATAACGCAAAATAAGTCCAACATGGAATACAGATTGCCTGAGATGGTGATTCCCAAGTTTGACGGAGACTACGTGGCTTGGCCTGAGTTCAGCAAGATCTTCAACAGTGTCATTCTGCAAAATAAAAACATCACGGACCATCAGAAGCTCCCTTATCTGAAGATCTTGTTGGAAGGAGAGCCCCTCGATCTCATTTGCAATATTGACCTCGAAGACGACTCTCTGCAAGTCAGTTTGAACACATTGAAGAAACGTTATGGCTACCCACAACTTCATGCAGATTCAAACATCGACGCAGCTATAATGGCAGACAACTTCAAGCCTGTTGACCCATTCCTTTACAAGAGCTCCGGCACCAGCTGGAGTCGAGTCATAAGAGGATGGTCTATCAGAAACGGCAAT
Organism: Ceratosolen corneri; assembly: GCA_030522565.1. Lineage (NCBI taxonomy): Eukaryota > Metazoa > Arthropoda > Insecta > Hymenoptera > Agaonidae > Ceratosolen > Ceratosolen corneri. The sequence continues at coordinate 8,703 of JAPYYT010004227.1, read as the reverse complement.
GTCACATCGAGGAATTGATGTCAGTAGCCCTCACAACAAAGCTTTTTGATCTTGAGCTCACCCACGCATGAGAAGATGAGCGACAAAAAGACCAGAACGATTGCCCAACGTATGAACAACTGGTCCATTTTTTTGATCAGATATTGTTGGATCAGATGATAATTATAGAAAATTATCATTAATTATCATTGTCATTTAATGATTATTATATATTATATATAAATAATATAATATGAAATATTTAATTACATACATTAGTTATATATTGTAATTGATTGTAAATATCAGATCGACAATACATTTAAAATCCCTTTATCTAATTTAGTGATTTCTTCTCAATAACTTAATACTTAATAATAAAAAATTCTTCCTTTTATTCTAATTCAACATCGATATAATCATTGACCTCTGATAGTTTTTCAAAAAGAGTAATAAAACACGTATTTTGCATTACATTAAAAAATATCCGAGAATTTTTACATCGAATTTAACTTTATCTTAATAACTGTTATTGTTTAAAATAGAAACTTAATTAAATTCTGTCAGTTATCTAAAGAATTACTCAATTAATTTTATTATTTTACAGTTAAGGGCGTAATGTGTTTCTATTTATGTTAGTATATTATCAATAAATCATATTTCGGATAATTATTCACTGTTTATTTGCATCTATACTTAATTGCATGGAATTCTTGAAAGTTTGCTATGCTATAAATTAAATAAATTAATATTAGTTTATTATTGTAATTACATACTAACAGTATAAAGCTACTAAATTTATACTTTATTTTACAAAACTCTATCGTTTATCCTGTATACTTTCATTATTATAGTATAGTATTTAATTCTATAAAATTTAACGGAATTTTATTTTGAATATTTTAATAAAAATAGAATATGGAATTATATTTTTTGTATTTGTATATCGAAAAGGCACGACGAAAAATCTTCATTTTTTTTTTATTGAAAAAGAAAATGACATTATTTTCACTGTTTGATCACCTTTCAATTCTTTCATACACCCTTTCAGCTGGCACGCAGACCGTAATCTCTTTTATACGCTAACGCTTTTATTATCAGTTGCACATGTTTATCCAAACACAGTGTATTGGTTGTCATAAAGACGGAACTAACCATGACCTACGAATTTCGTTGTATTGTGTGCTATTTTACTCAATACCTGACCCGTTTAAATGTAGGATGGTGTTTGAATATTTGGACATGCAATAGAAACTTGATAATCATAGTACATGTAAAATGATATTCCAGATTTATCTGATAATATGAGCTTATAGCATTTTATCAAGGCAAACATTTACTATCTTCTAAAAGAATAATTTTATAAATCAATGAATCTAAAAAGATTCATAGTACATGTTCAGTTATCTGTTTTCAATCAAATCGAATATAAAACACAATATTTCATATTTATTTATGTGTACTAAATAAGTAGGTGTGGTAATTAATTTCTATGGCTATGCACGAATATTCATATAATAAAATAAAGCAGAGTAAAAATCGTGTACATTATTTTATAATTTTTATTTATATTTTATAATTTATTAACATTCATGTTAAATATTACAATACTTTAAAAATTATTTACTATACTGATCCTTTATAAATATTTATATTGTAATTTGTAATCGAATTGTACACAAGCTTTTTTGTTATTAAATACTCCTTTTGTTATTTATTAAGTATTATTATGTATTTGATTCTTTAATTTGAATGGTAAATATTTATAAAAAATAATTATTCTGTTAAATGTGTTCAATTTATTATTTTACTAGAATTCTAAATATAGAATGTTAAGTATTTCAACGGAATTGATGAAAGTAATTTAAGAATATTAAGAATTAATACAAATATTTCTTTATTTATTAAAAATTCTATATTAAAAAATTCCACATTATACATTTCTAAGTTATAAATTAATTACTTTTATTCGAATAAAATTAATTAAAAAATAATTAAAATAAAAAAGTAAATCATAAATATTGTTGACTTCCTTCTTTTTCCTCTATTTTGTATATTTTTATCTTTTCAATTAATGTTTCCACTTTTACTAATTATATATTGACTTTCTTATCTATCTTAATTTATTTAAATACTCGTTTTTTCTCCGTTCATTTTTCTCTTATTGCAATTTATTTGTCATCTAATTGGTTAAAAACTATTTATAGTAATAGCAGAAACATCAAATATAAATAGAGTGAAACAGAACATATGGTAAGGCAAACAGGTTGCTTCATGTAGTTTTATACAAGCTGCATCTGCTGCTTACAGAAATGGTGTGCCACTGATGTGTGACGTCACACGAAAGAGATGGAAGGGTTACAAAATATCGAGTTTGGGTACATGTGTGAGAGAACACTCAGAGAGTAGCTAAATAAAATATAACGAAGAAAGATTTAATTCGTATATTATATATCAATATAAATCAATATTATTATATTATTTATTATAATATTATATAAATCAATATAATAAATAGATTACAATAGAATATATATAATAATTTATATTATCTAATTATTAACAGTCTTATATAATATTAATCTAAGTTTATTTACCGTCATTTTTAATATACATTTATTCATACAAAATAATAAAAAATATCAATTAATACATCTAATAAAATAAGCTATTTGAAAATATCAGGTTTCTTTTATATTAATAATTGAAATTTAAATGTTAACCAAAATTTAAAAATGTACAAAATAGAACTAATAGAGAATATATAATCTTATGTATTTACAAATTGTACATAAGAATATATGTAAATATTCCTGAAAATTTATTACTCTCTTCAAAACCACTTATATTGGATGATATATTGGAGAAAATAGTAAAATATCGTAAATGATAGTAGATTTCAACATCATGTAGAAATTGAGATATATAAATATTACAAAAGTAGTCCTGAATCATATAATTTAACGAATAGATACACATACTAAATATGTCATAATAAACAAAATAATTTTTAAAATTTTTAATTTTTAAAACAAAATACACATTTTAAAATAAATAAATAGAAATGAATAATCTAAATATATTTTATAATGTCATATGAAATAATATTAGTATCTAAGTAATATTAGTAACTAGTATAATAGAATATTAAATCCTTTTTTTTTAACTATAAATCTCTCTATTTTGTGGTTGTATCCTATGAATGCATATATTAATTAATTTTAAAAAAGTATAAATTTATAAAAAACTAATTTAGAAAAATCATATTATTGAATCGCTGACGATATATTTATTTTTAAATAAATATCATCTTAAATAATAAAAATTTCCAAAAATTTATTTATTGATTATACTAAAATTAGATATTATATTAAATATTAACTTATTGAGTGAATAATATTGAAGATTAAAAAAAAGATGAACAATGAAATTTATATTTTTTGATATTATTCATTTAACTTTTACTTTTTACATTTATATGGAATATAATTTATTCTAAATACGACTATGAATTTCTTATTTCACAATACAATTACGCATGTAAATGATATCACATTAAACAATATTATTATTTCATTTTCTTATAACTACCAATTATTAATCACAATTATTTAATTTTGTATATATTACAATTTTACAATTTTTATAAATAAATATACAATGATGAATTTATTTTATTTTTAATGAGGATTTTCTATTAATTATCTATATAAGATATTTGAACTTTAATAATAAATTTAAATACATTCGAATTGAAGTTTACTTTAATTATTAATTATGAAGAATAAATTAGAAAACAATTAAATTTAGTAACAATAATCTAAAAAAATATTAGTTTTAAACAAATATATTTTGTTTTTCTTTATATTTCATTACAAATATAATGTATAATGTTCATACTATTTAAAAAAATTTTATTTATAAATAAAAACATAAGAACTATATACTGTATTATCTATATTATATATAAATAATAAATTCGTATTAAAATTTATTAAAATAAATTAATTATTAATTATTCTTGCTCTTCATATTTATTAAAAGAGAAGATAAATATTCTGTTATAAATTTAAGTATTTACTTTTCTAATTTTTGGAGTCCGTACAGATTAAAAGCGATCAATAACAAACAAATATTTCATTATATATATATATATATATATATTAGTTTTTTAATTTATATAGGTCTTAAAAATTATCTAAAAAATCTAAAATTATTATTTGTATTTTAAATAAAATATTATGCAAGCTTATTTAGATACATTTTTAAAAAAGAGTTCAATTCACTTTGAAGTATACGTAATAAACAAAACAAAAAATGGAGGTAGAGTTGCAAGTAAGGGCCAAAAAGAGCAAAACATCGTGATAAAGAAAAGAATGTATAAAGATAAAATGGTGAGAAAAGAACCAGGATATAAAGAGGAGGGAGGACACCAAATAGACAAAGGTAGATGTATTATCGCACAGTATCCTTGCCAGTGGCGGTGGTTGATTTCACTGGAACACAGCTATTGCATTAGCTCAAAAAAAATATGAGGCGAATCCACTTTATTGCCTTTTAATTCTCTTTTTAAACATATATCTATTAATGTATATATATATATATATATATATATATATGTTATCCAAATATGAAATATATTAAAAATACAAACGTATATATATATTTATATATCCATTTAGATATATATTACATATTTATCACTATGGGTCAATTAATACTTTAAAAGATTAAAATTAATAAAAATTATATTACATGACAAATCTTTATAAAACGTGAGTAAAAATGTAAATGTTAATTTAGAATATTTACAAGCAGTCATAAATTCTCTTAAACACATCTTTTGAATATTTCGCTCATTTTTAATTGTAATATATTATAATAAATTATATATTTTATGAATATTTCTAATTTAACGAAAAATATACTTGTAAATTTTATCTATTTAACTTATAGTTCTTATAAAGTCAAAAATTAATTCAACAAGTATAAACAAAATATCTATCAAGACAATTTTAAAAATAATCTTACTAATAGTATAAATACAGATATTCATTTCTAATCCATATTCTTTAATAATATTTTTAGCACTTATTATGCCATAAAAAAGGTATTGGATTAATTAAAAAAATAAGAGTAAATAATTTAAATAAAATTTATAAATTTGTAAATATTATAATTTCAATTAGCAGTTGTTAATTAAATAAATTTCTTTATTTCTTCCACGTATAGACATTTTTTTGTGTACTTTATTTCAATATATACTTTTATCTATTGATAATCAATACAAAATGTAAAATGATAATATATATATATATATAATTCTTGTATAAATATTATACTTAAAAAGGAATATTGAATCATTAAAGTATTATTGTTAGACATGGTAAGTGAATATTGTAAATAATATATTATTAAAATGTAGTAAGACGAATTAACATAATTTAACAAACTCGTATATAATGATAATGATGTGGGGAAAATTTGCAAGCGTTCATAAGTGGCATCTGGCTAAACAAGCTGTTGCTTAATGATTAAATTTCATGTGTTCGTTAGATAATTCATTCGAGTATGTGTCATCTAACTTTAGCTTGATACTTTTACTCGTTTCGTGTATGATAAATAATATAATAAATAAATGATCATTATGATATAATTTAATTTACATATAATAATTTATTATCTTTATGAAATTGGTAAAGTAACTGCTTTTATTTATGTTTATTTATTGTTTCATAATTATTCTTTACATTGAATAAATTATAAAAAAAAAATATTTCCCACTTTCATTAAATATAACCAATGAAATACATTTCATTTACAAATCAATGTACAAAAGTAAAATTATAGAATAATTTTAATTGACTAATAATATTTAATTACATGCTTCCATAAAGTACTTTTATTCATTAAAATCAGTAGTAATAAAATATTGTTTACTTTTTAAAAATATTTCTTAGATTTTTCAATAAATAGATTATTTAAGTCTTAAAGCAATGATTTATCAATTCCTTTTTGATCAAAAAATGATATATCGATTTCTTTTTGATACACTAATATAATTACAAAATACTGATTTAAAGTTATTTTTATTTGTTTTTGTTATAAATTAAATTAAATTAATCAAATTTATTAGCATGGTATTTATTTTATTATATACAAAGTAAACTACGGCTAGAGAAGCTTTAAGCATAAACATTTAAGAAGCTTTAAAGTATAATAATTTGATATTCAATTCTACAGTATACAATTCTGTTTTCATTTAGATAATTCTAAATCAAATTTCATATATAAGTATTTTTATTAGAATAATTTATATAATTTATATAATTACAATTTTTTCATTTAAATCTTATAAAAATTTTTCAAATATGTTTTTAATTGATCCCTTTTTCGAAAATGAAATTATTACATATATTCAAAATAAACGTTTAAAGTACAATAACACTTTATTATATTAACTTTTGTGTATGCCTTCCAAATTTATTATTTAAATACATGAAAATAGTTGTCGAAATCATTATAATAAATCATTATAATAAATCAATATAATAAAATCATTAAAATAATTTTACATGAAATAAGACGTTCTATAAGAAAATAACAAAAACAATTTTTTTCTGTAACAAAGTGAACAAATAAACAAAAAAAACTTATAACAGTAGAAAATATATGAACCAACATTTAAAGCTTGATAAATGTAATTTACTCGATAATTTAATCAATTTTTATAGAAAGATCTATTCTTTTTCTATAAAGATTATTTGAGGGACTATTTTATTATTCTTTTTTTTTTCTTTTCATTTTTTTTATATATATTTTATATATCCTTTCATATATTTACTATTATGTATATTGATGTTCATATAATAATATATTGATTTATATTTAATATAGGAAATTTTATAATGTTTATTAACGTATAAGACTGTATGTCATGTAAATCGGTAATAATCAAATTCTTACAATAACCAAGAGCATACAATTACAAAAAAATATTAACATTACTCAGAATAATACAATCAATTGCTTTCTTTTATTCTACAATATTTTAGGATATTTGAAATAAACTGGATACTTAGTCAATGTACTTTTTATTACATATAATTAAAATTATCTTAGCATTCCTTTCCATCTTTCCATACAAATTTTAATGTATAATAAGTGTATCATACTCAACCTATTCAAAATCTTTATTTAAAATAAATAAAATATATATATATATATATATATATATATATATATAATGACTCTAATGCGAATATATGGACGTTTTCGTATATTTTAAAGTTACACGTATTTAAAAAATATTAGATAAATTTGGTTGTTTAATTTTAATTACAAATTAGAATTAATAAAATTATTATAGTATTCTATGAAATGTATTTATCACCATGAAAACATATAAGAAAATCTATCCGCTTGTTATACTAACAAAATTATTACTAGTCTGATGAAAAGGTAATGATTCTTCAAAAATAAAAATACATCAATCCAATGAAAGAATGTAAAGTTTATTCATCTCTTTCAACATTTATTCTAGAATTTTAATCATATTTATATTTCATCTTTCTATTATAACCCTTATGGCTGTAAATAATCTATATGGTTAAATAATAGTTTTAGTTTTAAATGAAACTCACCAAGAATTTGACTCAAAATAGTTCTACCATCTTCTCCCAAGCAGGCACTGCGGGCATCAAAACAGTTTGTAAATTGAACAAATGCATATCCTTTATGCATAGAAATACCTGAAATAAATAATAATAGACACAACGTAAAATCTTTTCTGTACAAAATAATTTTCTTCGTGAATAGTATAATCATGGATATGATATTTTTTATATTACAATAAAAACATTTTCATTGTACAATACATTGATTCAAAAATATATTCATACATATATATATATATATATATATATATATATATATATATATATATATATATACTTAAGGATTAATAGCTATTCTATTATTAGTAGTATATCCAAAGGTTTAACTACATTATTACATTATTACAGATTGGTATGCATTCAAATTATTTTATTCTTTACATAATTTTTGTAATTAGATCACAAGATAATAATTATTAGATGAAATATTTTGTTAAATAATATTTCTAAAATGAATTATAATAATATTATAATCAATATTTAAATAATTTATATTCAAATCTTGTTCTGATTAATTTATTCTATTTTATTTTTAAAAAATTATACTTACTATTGATATTTCTATCAATTATGAAAACGTAGATTTAATGGATACAACGAACAAGTTATTTTATAAAATTTTGGCATGAATATATATTTATTAAATAAATAAAAGAGTCTAAAATTATAATATTTAACATGAAATTTAGTAATGAACATTCTATAAGTTTTAAAATTTACTTAAAAATATTCGAATTTTATTATAAAATATGTAACTACATTTAATCTACAATCTTTCACACATAGATACAATTATAAATACTAAATTTCATCCTTTATATAATAAAAATGTGAACTTTTATATAGTTATAATATAAAATATTCATTTACCAGTGTTCGAGCGTAAAAACCCGAGTGTGAAATTTAGATGGTGGAAGGGTTGAGATAGTAGGATGGTCGGACTAATCTCGGTGGAGCAGCGAGTGATGTCGACCGTTGCATGTTCGACACCAAGTTTTCGCGCTGCATCGTGAGCTGTGTGATTTTAGACACAGGGGCACAGTTTATT
>JAPYYT010004226.1:0-10445 GCA_030522565.1 Ceratosolen corneri | reverse complement strand
TCGTTTTATTATTTATATCCATTGCACCTTTGTTCCGTTTCTTACTTTATTCATTATATACATTACTGCGTGCATTTTCGATCGCTTTTATAAATTTAAAAAATCTTTACTTGTTTTTACATTATCCAGATTACATTAATTTTCTTTCTTATTTTACTCCCTGCTATCTCACCCCTTCCACTATCTGAAATTTCACACTCGGGGTTACGCCCGAATAATGGTCTTGAGGCTCGTGCAACGGGTAGTTGGCCCATCAGTTATTGAGCGCGGATCCCACGTTGACGGGCACATGTTGAGGGGCTTTTCCGCTAATTATTCAAAATTGTTGTCGAACTTGTGCTAGTGTGATTTGGTTGTGATTTGCCTCCATATAAAATTCGGTTGGGTGCTTTACTAATGACAAGTGTGGTCACTTGATAATTTCGAGGCAAGATTGAAGAGTTCTACATATATTCTACATGCATTTATTCTAATACATATATTCTACAGGCAATTTAGTCTCCTCAAGTCTTCCGCCATCAATATATACGGTTAACCGATTCATGACGTATTTAACAGGTAATTCTTGATGCTATTGGAGTTGTTTGAACTCATGAGTAAAACAGGTAGCCTAAATTGATTTAATCCAAAATATTTTCGGCTTTTCCATTCTTTCTCTTGTTATTTTGTCGGGTGGCAATTCTTTCTCTCCCTTTAAACGATCTATAAAATTAAAACATAGTATCGTAATTCTATAGTGTCTATAAATTTCAGAAAATATTTTTATTGTTTGCCATTTGTATTCTGATTCTGGCATAGCAAACAACATTGGAAATCCAGAGCGAGCTTCTGTTTCATAATTTCTAGTCTTTCAGTGTCTTACCTGAAATGACTTTTGTAGCACAGTCGGTTGGGTTTGTCTTGCCAGAGATATATAATCATTCTGCATCAAGAGATAGTTTCTGAATCTGGTTTACCCTGTTTCTTATGTAGTCCTTCCACCAGGATGTGTCTGACCTTATCCAAATTAGGATCACAGTTGAATCCGTCCAAGTGTATGCTGCATTTATGCTCGTTTTTAATGTAGTCTTTACATACCACATTAATTTCGGTATTAAGTTCTGTCAATGTATAGGGAAAACTGGTACTTTATAGTCTTTGTTACTATTTATTCTTGTTCGGAAGACTTTTTAGTAATTAGTCCTTTCTCTTGCGAGTCCTGACGAATTCTGCTAGTTCGGCGTGATACATGATCGCAGTCAAGTTTCATAACTTCGCTTCTCTCCTTGAGGATAGGTGGTAGCGACGATTGTTTTTTTAATTATTAATCAGTACATTTTAAATATAATACGATATTAAGTAACTATGCTAGCAATCCCGGAAAATTATGTCTGTTGGTTTTCTAGAATCATGTTGCAAAACACGCGATAATTGTTTTGTCATCAGCAATCACAGAGCAATCGGAGTAAACAAGGTCGGTAAATTGTCGTTGTCTGGAAAAGGATATTCGAAGAGGATGTTTTAAGAAAGCATTTTTGCAATCATAAACACAAATTAATTTCTAAACTATACAGTAGTACAGAGAAATCGTCTAAATTCGATTTATATTTTTTATGTTATACCTTAATTATAGATAAGATAAAAGTATAAAATTAAATGAACAATTAAAATATTGTTGTATTAATAATAAAATCATTGAAAAACATTATATTTCTCTTTTATTAGATGAAATTGTTATAAAAATGATTTCATTAACATTTATATAAATATATACATATTTATATTAAAAATATAAATGTTATAAATTTTAAAATTATTAAATTGAACATGCTAAAAGTTAGCTGCAATGATTAAAATTAATTTTTTTTTTTCATTTTCAAAGTAAATTAAAATGTTATCGATTTTCATACGTCACAAAATAATTTTTCTTTGTAATTTACTTTTAATATATTTTAAATGATTGACAATATGTATAGTTTTTAGTTAACAGAACACAATAATTAAAATAAGTTAACTAATTCTTGATTAATGAAAGGAACTATAAATTAAAAAACATAATAAGATAAAGAAAATGAAAATGAAGCAGAGGTTTAAGAATTCGCAAGTAGACAAAAAGTAACGACAGTTAAAAGAAACAATTAAAAATGTAAAAATTGCTGTTGTCTTTTTATTCATAGGATTATAATAAGAAATATGCACCGTCATCAACTACGATATTTTATTTATTAAGTATTTATTAAGTGTATAATGTTATTATTGCATTTGAGTGTATATTCAAGATTGTAGGTTTCTTTTACTTTCTCTGCCTCCTTTTCTATTTATTGTTATTCATCATTCTATTTAGCTTAATTTTTGTATTTCTTCTGGGGAAAAAAATTTTATTGATTAGGCTGATACTCATTTTATCGACTACGATGTTCATGTATAAATGATTTATATGGATGAATGTTGAATTACAAACAAAAAAGACAATTAAAATGTGCAAGGAACAAATTTTCTAATGTAATGCTGATTTTCAAATATTTTAATACAGTTATGATGTGCGGGAACTAAAACAAGTAACTATTCCTATATAGATATATCTCTTACATGTGTGTTTATTTTTTCTCATCAATTTGTATGCTGCGATACCACTAAAATCGTTAGAATGAGAATAATCGAATTTAAATTTTATAAATTGTAAAAATCTTCTTCGTAGTTGCAGAAAATTAATATTTGAGAATATTCATACGTGGTTGCATAAGTAATAAAAACTATTTATTTTAATTATATTTACAATAGAAAGTCAAATAGTAATTTGATTGAGGACAGTGTTTAATTAATTGGATAATTTTATGAACTCGTAAAATTCAAAGTCTATTTCAAAACTTATTCATATTATCGAATAATAAATAAATTAAATAAATTAAGTTGAAACCTATTTCACGCGGGACTATAATGATGTATAAAATATTTATTTATAATATAAATCGAATACATATATAAGTAAGTTAATAATGCTTCTTTGTTTATTAATAAGACTTAACAATTATGTACAGTCGCGTTTCATAAAGTAGCAAATAGAAAAGTCCGCTCTAAAGTAAATTATACATTAAGAATAATGATTGTCTCGGATGACAAGAGAGCCGCGTACGTCGAGACATAGAGGAAGGTATTGGTGGATGCATGCAAAACTGTACTCACCTAAGGATGGGCTCTCGTCATCCGGTGTGAGTCCAATGCTCGGCTCGGTGTTGCTGTTGCAATTGGTTGCGAGTCTGACGACACTTCCACGGCCGATACCTTCTCCTTCACCTTCGACTTCGTACTCGTCGTATTCGGAGAGCACTTTGTCCAACAGTTCGATGGATCGCTGCACATCGTCACCTCTGGAACAGATTGTTAAAGTCCACTCTATAGTGATAAATTCCTTTTTTTACTGACGCTTTTACTTTTACTTTTACTTTCTCCACCTCCTTATTTATACTATATGAGTAAATTACTCCTACTTTTCTGTAGGCGACACTTGTCTACTTGTTTGAGTTCATTACTTTTTACTAGAGCTACCTATAAACAAATACCAATGTATTTTATAATTATAGCTCTTTATCTTCATTGCTTGCAAATTACATAATTTGGTAAGTCGTTTACCTTAAAGTGAAAATTTAACGGGGTTCATCAACATTTATTTGAATTAAATAGTCAAATAGTAGTTTCAATTATAATAAATTAATTGAATATTAAATGAATATTAAATAATTGAATATTAAATTGATATTAAATGAACATTATTTATTAAATTTTTCTGATAGATTCTTGTCTAATGAAACAACTAGTCTCTTCATTTTTAAGTATCTCATGATCCTTGGTATATTAAAATCACGTAGAAATTTACTTACAATCCTAATCGGATAATTACAGAGTAGCTATGGAAAATAAAATAAAAAGTTATTTCATTTTAAGCATTTGCGATAAACCTTGCTTTAATCTCCAGAAACATATCCGAGATACAAATATATTTAAATAGTAAAATTCGTTTAGGGAAATATAATACATTATAAGTTAATGTAATTTTCTTTACCTCAAAGGCATTTGGTAAACTCGTGGTGTTGTTTATTGTGGTGGCATAAGCTTCTTCAGAGTAGTTTTAAAATATTCGTATAAATTATATAAAATTTAAATACTATAATTGTAATTGTACAATAATTATAATTGTTAGTTAAATGTAAGAATTAATTTTAAGGCGTTATTAAAATAAGAATTTTTGCACTTTTATTGCAATTAAGGTTGCAAGGCACTACATTCTGGCAATTTAATAAATATCCATAAACATCCACTTGATAAATATATGTATGTTTTTAAGTCGAATACTCAATAATTTGATTTTCTACTTTTAAAAATAAACAAAACCAAGAAAGAATATACCCGTGGACAAGATAAATGTAAATAAAAAAATTAAATTGACGTGTTCGAAAAATTTGTATGATTAATATTATTTATTATTTTAAATCTATTATTTATAAGTAGAATATAAAATATAAATATAATTATTATATATATATATATATTGCTTGTTTTTATTTTTATTTTTATTATTATAAAAACAATATTTTATAATATAATATAATATAATATAAGAATTATTATATAATATTCAAATAGAAAATTATCAATATGAAATTTCAAAAGAGAAAATAATTATTGTAAATCATTTTGTAAATAGACAAATTAGTTGATTAAAAAAATCTGAATCTATATTTTTCTAATTTTTAATCATTTTAATAAACTTCGTGTTTATACATTCTTTGATTTTCTAGTTTAAAGATACAGGTAAAACATATATTAATACATTAGAATTTAATAATTATAGAACATATTTAATTTTGTTAGTTATGTTAGTACTGTAAAGATTAACCACAAATTTTTATAATAAAGGAAAATTTTTTAAAATAAGGATTATAAAGAGAATTATAATCTTTTTCATACAATAATATTAAATATATAATTAGGAACGCCTGACATTTAGTCAATTGAATAAAGTTGTATATTACGAGTAGTTCTGAAGTTCAATAATTTTGAAAGAATGCTATATTCAGAATATATTAACTTTTTTTGTATCAACTAAGATTTTTTAATTTAGTTAATAGCAATTTGAAAGTAATTTAATAAGTAATAGTAATATGACTTTTTATTAATTTTATTATAACATTTTTAGTTATAATGTATTGTTCGAGATTCTGTCAGTTCTTGACCATCGGTACTAACTTCTTCTTTTAAATTCTTTTCGAAATATTCAATATGTTTATGATTGCAGATGTGTCCCAAGAGTCTACAAATGTAATCAGAAAGCATATCGAGTATTCACTTCTCTCATTTATGACCTCCTTTTACGACCATGTTTAATCCGGCTATACTTGAAATTTCGGAAATGGTCAATATGATCAGCACGTGCCTTGCAATATGAGCCTAATAATAACCGAATAATCTTTTATGAATAATCGCATAGTTATCAAATTTCATGACATTTTCAGAACCAACCGATACGAATTGGAAACTTAGGACTTTGAACTTTTGAAATCTCTTAAATAAAATATACGGCAGTTATATAATCAATCAGTTTCTCAAATTAGTGAAGATTCGCTTAAAATCGTTGTGTAGTTAAACTTCAAGTATAAGTTACTTTGCATCACCGTCACAACCTATCGCTTCTAGACAACAGATAAGCCGATCTCCAAACTTGACAGCACGAGGTGACAGATTCCGAAAGGATCTTGTACAGCTAAACTTTAAGGCTAAGTTAGTCTGGAATCACTAGTGCAACTTTCCATAGCTGATAGATTCAAGAAGCCGATCTGCAAGCTTCAACGCCTTCAATTTACAATTGAATATCATTGAACTGTCGTCTTCCTGGAAACAACACAGCTAGCAGCTCGTGGCATGTTGCAGGGTTGTACAATTACTCGACACCCAGCATACATCCGAAATCTATGGCAAGTATTATTGTAGTATTTGCTTATGCTGGTACATATATTTTACAGGTTGTTCGGGAATTAAGCCCGAGAAAACACTCTCCCAGGTGGAGGGAGGGAGAGGCGGATAGTGGAGAAAGAGAGATAGCAGGGTAGAATAAAACAGAGGCGAAGTGGCATGGGTAATGCTATAAAATGGTATTTATTTTAACGTATTAAAATATAATGCTGTCTTTAGACGTTGTGGTATAATTACAATGCTGTTTTAATTTAGAATTACAAATCTTGAACTATCTTGACATTCAGACATGAGTCGAACACCGCGATAGTTTTAGTGAATTTACAAAATTTGTTCAGTTCCGTGAGTTTAATTAAAGGTTGCTTATTTCCAAGCGGACACATTAAGCAGGCGTAAATTGGTTCTCATGATGCTTGGAGTAATGTTAAGTATTAAAAATTATATGTCGTTGTAGAATATGAATATTCAATAAGTGTATATTAATCATGTTTTAATAATGAAAATTATATACTTTCATTGTTATTCAACGGTATAATGAAAATTAAGGCAAAAGCTGAGTAGTGCAGCCAGTGTAGCGAATACTGAGGGAGTTCAGTCTAATTTAAAGTCTTTACCTCGCTCCTTGTGAAGGTATAATTTTCTTGGACTTCTATGAGAGTGAGAAGTTTCAGTTATTACATGGCAGCCGATAATTATATTTTCATTGGGGTCATTGACAAGTAATGTCAACGCCTTTGTTGGGGGTGTTAGCGAAGTAGTGGTATACTTGAATATAGATGAATGTAAAATTTGTTGTGCCTTGAAATAAGCTGTTGTCATTTAACTAAGAAATGGTATATCTGTTCTGGTTCCCTTCAACGATACTAACCGTTATATTTGAGTTGCGTTGAAGTGATTTTGACTTATGTCTAGTCTCGATAATTTAAAATATAAAATATTAAGATTCCATTTTCGTTGATTTAAGCTTTGATTGGCCGCGGGAAACAGTCGTAAATTTTCACTATAAATATACTTAAATCTATCTCCTTAAATTATCATAAATCAAGTTTATTATATTTCTTTTAATATTGCCTAACGTGAGAATTATTTTTATTATTTAAGCATTATTGCGTTGGTCACCAATCACTACTTACTTAAATAAACTAGTATGCAAGTTTATTATCTTGTCTATTCTCAGCACATTAAAAAATTATTGTTTAAGTATTCTTACATTATGATAAAAAATCAATACTTACTTAAATAAACTATTATGCAAAATGAGAATTATTATTTAAGTTTATTTATTGAAATAATGTTATTGATAAAAATACGGAAAATATAATGTTAATATTGAGTAAAATTTAGATTGAATAGAAGATTTAATACATTTTTTGAAAGAAGTTTTAAATTGTAAATTGACGTCTTAAATTATGAAATTATATTTAATGAAATACAATGATAATAGATTTATATTTATATACGTTAAATTTAATTTAAATTTAAATATGATGATCAATTGTAAGTTAAACACCACATTGATGTTATTATAATTTTAGTTACTACTGATTGAATATAGCAACCACTTAATGTTGCTTCTGTTAATAATGTGGCGATTAGTTGTAATCTAAACGCACAAAAAATAATTCATACTTACTGTATGTACATCAGAATAATGAGCGAAATCAATGTACAACTCCTTTGTAGTGAGGGAAGCACCAAATAGAATAAATATCATTCATACTGTTTGAGATTCCTTGGTTTCTCGACCATCGGTATTATCTCTTTGTTTGTAAATTCTTTTCAAAGCATTCAATATGTTTATGATTACAAGACATGCCCAAAAAGCCTATGAATATAATCAAAAAGTACATCGAGTATTATTTCTCTCTCTTTTATGACCGTTTACGGTCATGTTTATGCGGAATGAGTCTCAAAAGATTTAGACAATGGTCAATAAGACCATCACGTGCCTTGTAATACGAGCCTAGTAGAAGCAATGAACAAGACCATCTGGGCATAATAACTTAATTACTAAACTTCGATATTTTCTTAAAGAATCGATATAATTTGGAATTCATGAAAAACCCGGCCATGCTACAGACATTGGGGAAAACCGCGCAGCCCGTGACCCGACGTCCCGAAGACTACCAACACTTTATATCCGGCACTTCGCCCTTCTCCTGTAAAAAGGCGTTGACACTTTCGGCTAAGGCTCCAATGACAACAGAAAATTAGTTTCAAACAATTAACAAATCTTCTCACTCTCACAGAATTCTAAGATGACTCCCTATTCACGCAGTGGGGCTATGTATCTAAGCTGCAAGCACGCTGCGTTTCAGAATTCCTCTAGAGATCATGGCCTCTAAAATATACTTACACAATAAAGTTATATTAGTCATACAATCAAATAAGAAATTCTCAAACATCAATGATTGGCATCATTATATTCAAGCTTCAACCCAACGCTGGTACAAGGTTGCTGTATGTTACATAACGAAAGCTTGGGTTCGCAGTGTTCAATTTACGACTGAACGCCGCATCAACAGGAGCCCATCATCTACATTTTTCTCCCTTTTTGCACCACAGCAAACCCAAAACGTAAAAGAAGAAAAAGGCAAACTTTAGGTAAGTAGCGATACGTACACGTAAATTACTGAATACACATAAATTACTGGACAAAAAGCTGCCACTTGATGAATGTTGCCTTGTTGCAGCTTCTGTCAGGATGCTCACGTAAAGACTAAGTTAATCGAAGACAACCAAAATCGCACTGACGCCACAGAAGCGTCACTTTGCACTCACAGTTCTCATCACAACTTTTTGCTGTTTCGTCGAAACTAATTCACTTGATTTTTCCCATTGGTCTGGCGATCGGCAATTTATTACACTAATTGTTATTGCTGCATTGAGTTCTTTGTTCGCTTTGTTTTAGATCGATGGGCGGGCCTTTTTTCCTACCCGCAATAACACTCCAGCTGAGACCGCCGCGAAGGCTGCACGGGAAATCCGTGAAATCGTCTTGTTTTAGCTAGCCCGGGTCAAGTGGCGACGATTGTACTTACACGTATGCTTTGCTTCTCGATGTTTCTAGCAATAACCGGTTTGTCTTTGAGTCTACACATAGTTTTTATTTCTGCTTTGTATCGCACTTTTATATTCGTAAACACCAATGGTCAAATTACATGGCGCCAACACGATGGTTGGTTTATATATATAATAAAATCATTCTTTTATCTTGTCTTTGATATTTATAATCTTTGGTAAGGGAGTTTATTTGATTTTGTGGTTATTATTACTGAAGGCGGGAATTTCTTAAATAAAAGATTCTTATATGAGATAAGAATCATCACGAGTTTTTATCATAAGTGATTGGTTATTCGCGAGCTGCAATAAATCTTTAATAAGCATCATTCGTATAAGATTCGGCAAGATTAAATAAATATTGAATATTAAGTTCAAGGCTAATCAAAAGGAGAACCTCACGTCCAACTAACTTCAAGACACACCTGGTTTATTTGTTAAAGTTTATCTTTTCGTTTATTATTATTAATAAATTCACTACGGATTATATTTATTCATTAATTTACATTGCTTTTACATTTTCTTAGCTAGGCTTTGCTTCCACTATCTACTTCTCTGCTCCGTTCATTGAGGCAAGTAGTTTTTAAACACACACGGAATTATTTCCAAAACAACTACGTTTAGTTATTTATCTTTATATCAATTTAAAAATTTGTCTTTGCATGTGTTCGGGAATTAAGCCCGAGAAAATACTCTCCCAGATGGAGGGAGGGAGAGGCGGATAGTGGAGAAAGAGAGATAGCAGGGTCGAATGAAACAGAGGCAAATTGGCGTATGTAATGCTGTAAAATGGTGTTTATTTTAACGTATTGAAATATAATGCTGTCTTTAGATGAAAGAAAGAAACTAATATCAAAGAAAGGGTTATTTTCTGTGTCTAAGGAATAATGGAGGTAAATGTTTTAGTTAAAGGGTATGTAATATTTGTCAGGAAGAACATCACACCCTATTACACACAAGAGAACAATTAAGTATAACCGGGAGTTGCAATACTGTAACAATTTAGGCCAAGGGTACAATTGTCAAACAGGGACTTACTTACGTTACTAATTCTGTTTTAGCTACTGACAAGGGCAGAGGCAAGGAGTAATGAACACATATTAAACGAGCGCATACTTATTGACACTGATTCTGAGCTCTCATTCATCTCAAGGAATTTAGTACATAAACTCGGGCTGCATTACAATAATTTCACGCTTTCTATCTATTGGATCGGTGGAGCTCAATCCTCAAGAACTCACGGCTATGTAATCATTACACTGCGCTCATTGAATTCAGATGAAGAAATTACTATCAATGCTCATGTGCTTAAAACACTATCAACCCTATTGCCCACTGTCGAAACAATTTCTCGGGACTGGCCACACTTGCAAGATCTAATATTGGCCGATCCTGAATTTTTAGTGCAGTCTTCAGTGGACATTATCCTAGGTGCAGAT
>JAPYYT010004225.1:0-11083 GCA_030522565.1 Ceratosolen corneri | reverse complement strand
AGATTGAGTGTGAAACAATATACTTATATATCAATATATATATATATATATATATATATATATATATATATATATATATATAGATATATATAAATATTATTCTTAGTCACGTATTAAGAAGTGATCGAGATTTTGAGTATTTCGAGCAAGTTTGTTCACTCGATGCCCACCAGCATTTAAAAAATCTGCTTATAATACTAATAGTTCATCTTTTATCTCTCTCTCTCTCTCTGTACCAATTTCAGCTTATCAGAGATGAAAATTAAAAGTAAATTGACCATGGTAACACTCAAAAGCCTTGTCAATAAGCGAATTTACAATTCTTCCTTAACATCCCAACTTCATTTTTCAATCCCCATAATCACGCTTAATCATCATGCAATATCATTATACACCCAAAGTACTTATTAATTATTATTATTATGTAGCACATAAGCTATTCCACTCGGTGCCATAATAATTTTTCATTGCTTTTTCTACGACTGTGGTGGCGAATTGTTTACGGTACCGCGGTGTCGTTAAGCTTTCTCCAAGCAAAGACAATCATAGCAAACCGCTTTTATTAATACACACAACGAGATTGAACAGTATAAATAGTTATTGCACAAGAAGACAAAGCCCCTGCCCCGGGGATAGTTGCCGGGGGCGGCCGTTTTCGGGCAAGGTCATTATCCCCCATTTTTTCCCCCCTTTTCCCCTTTTCCCCCCCCCCCCCCCGCGCATTGCTGAATTGGCTTAATGCGCGGGGCCGACGGCCAAGAGCCGCGACATCCTGACCAAGCCCGTACGAGGGCTCGCCCCCTGGTTTAGCCTTGCTCCCCTGTAATCCTCACCTGGCTCGATGAGGCTGAGCCTCGCGGGTGGCGCGTCCGTGTAGTTCTGTCGGGCGTGTAGTCGCGCCCCGCAGGTCCAGAGGCCCTCCTGCTCCTGGAGTGCGTGCGAGAGCTTGACGCTGCAGTCACGGCCCTCGGCACCCGCGGGCCCGAACAGCTTCACCACCACGGTCGTGTTGGCCGTGCCCTCGGGGCTCAGGGACCAGCGGCACTGCTCCACCCGGGCCGAGGTCACGCAGCGCAGACTCACTGTCCCGCCCGACGATATCTGGATGTCCTGCGACAGCTCCGAGAAGCGCACCTCCTCTGTAGGCAGACGCGGCTCTTACTTGCACGAGGTCCTTTACAGTGACGGGGAAGCAGCCGAGTAGGAGAGTTAGGGGGATAGTTCGAGGCCAACAAACCAGTCCCTCTAATCTACCCTAATCCAGGAGATCCCGGTTGCCGCGAGATGACAGTGGGAGGAGGGATCGCGAGGGGAGGGGATCGATTGGCAGGTGTTCCTCGTTCCGACGAGTATCAACTGATCAACTCACCCTCCTCGTAGATGATGAGCTTGGCCTGAGCGCTCGTCATGAGGGTATTGATGCCGGCGAGGTAGACCTGGCAGGTCCATTGGCCCTGGTCCTCGAGTCTGAGGCCGGTGAGCTCGAGGCTGCAGTTACGGCCGAGGTCCCCGTGGCCCGGGAACTCGCGTAACCTCGTCGGCTCCGGGTGGGGCTCGTTGCCGAGGGGTTGCCACGTCCAGGTGCATCGCTCGACCCGTCCGTTGGTGGCGCAGCGCAGCGTCGTGCCCGAGCCGAGGGCCGCCGACGTGCTCTCGGGCACCTCCGTGAAGTTGACCTTGCCTGAGGGTCGCGAAATGTCAGTCGCATCATTTCAGTATTTTCGATTAAGGGGCGATGCACACTTCCTTAATCGCTCTTCCTCCTTTGCTTGCTTTCTCTTTCCATCTTGTCATCTGCGCGCATGCAAACAAAGCGAAACGGGACTTGCGCTCCATGTCCTCGCTTACCCTTTTTACTTCGTAATTTATTACCTTTAGCAGCGACACGCACGCGCGTCCAATACCTTGGGGCGGCATCGATAGGCACCGATATCCGCGTATCTTTGACTTTTGTCGCACTCGCGTGCCTTCGATGCCTGCACTCGAGGGTTTAAAGACAATTGAGGGGGGGGGCGGGGGAGAACGGCGGCTTGCACCAGGAAAATACGCACCCGAGGGCAGGAGGGCTACGGTCGTCGAGGGCGCCTCGTGCAGTATGCCGTCGTTGGTAAGCTTGACGCCGCAAGTCCAAAGTCCCTCCTCCTCGTAGAGGATGTTCTTGAATCTCACGGAGCAGTCGTGGTCGGCCTCCTTGGCGGGGCTGAAGCGTCTCAGGAGGGTGGAGTTCTTGCTGGAGTTGCTGGGCCGCCAGGACCACTCGCAGCCGTAAACGGGCTTGTTAACGAGGCAGCGGAGGAAGACCGTCTCGCCTGCCGTTATCTGGATGTCCCGCGACAGTTGCACGAACTCCACTGGACACACAAGGTCATATTTAGGATTAAAGGAGGGCTCAGATTGCAAATACTTTATGCCATAGCGAAGCATCGGAGCCATAATAGCAATGGGACAATGTAGTCGAGCTTTATGGGAATGGGGCGTTCATTTAACGGTTAGGAGGCTCCCAAGTGAGAGGGCAAGCTAGTTGGGAGTTGGGGTGGCGAAGCGGCTCCAACAGCCGGTACTACGTACCCTCGGAGATGAGCAGTCTGAGCGAGGGGGCCTGGAGGAAGGGCGTGCCCACGTGGAGTCGGGCCCCGCACGTCCAGATACCCTCGTGCTCGGGCTTGACGGCCGGCAAGCCGAGGTCGCAGCTGGATCCCTCGGCGGGGAAGCGGCGCACCTCCGTGTCCCAGGACTGGGACTGGTTGAGCTGGCGCCAGGTCCACTGGCACTCGTGCACCTGCACGGAGGCGCGGCAGGGGAGACGCGCACCCGAGCCCGCGGGCGCCTCCACCGCGTCGTCCCGGGCCAGGAAGCCGATGCTGCTCGCTGGGCAATCGAGAGAGGAGGCGTTGGAAATGGGTGCGACTGACTTGGGGCTGGAACGGCCCTCGTTTGTCATCAATTTTGCCGGGGGCCCGCTCCCTCCCAAGGCCCATTCAATGGACGCACCTACCACTCGGCTTCTTATCCGTTTGGCTTGGCCAATTGACGTATTGGCCCATCGAGCGGTAATTGGAACGACCGATCGATGCACCCCCCGGCTCATTATTATTATTATTGCTTATTGTTATTGTTAGTATGTGTGACTGTGGGGTCGACGCGGGCATTGCATAAGCGACGCGTAAGGTTATTTGACTTGAGTTTGGCATACGTATGGACGAGTGCCATTTACGTTGGGAGCAATTGTCGACGTACGATTAATAATTTAAGTGAGTTTGTTGTCTTTAATATAGAGGCCCACCGACGCTAGCTATTTGACTTGTAAAATGTACTTAGACGCGGCCACGCGTTCTATTGGTGTATAATATGCTAAACTACTTAGTTTGGCCTCATAGTGTTTTTCTTGTAATTGTTCTGTGGTGAAAGATAGCGTTCTCTCTGGCCTCGACAAACTCAGGTTTTCACTGCTTATTAATAACAAAAGTATATGCAGCGCCGCATGGCTCGAGCGACATAAATGAGAGTTGCCCTCGATGTTTCGAGATGCATGAACACACGCGTGAACAAAAACTTTGCGTAAACTGCCTTTTATCGGGCCCTTTTTGCGTAGCTCGAATACATCTCGATAACTCGAAAACCTTTTTCGCTCGTTATTTTTCCTTTAATTTTTTATTAATATCGCGCTATGATTTATTTAGCGGCCGTCGTCGTTGCAAGGCTAATTAAGTTAGTCTGGGGATACGTTCTTACTTATCACGTGTCACTTATATATTTTTCTTAAAAGCGTCGCAATGAGTCAAGGCTTCAAATTAGTTTAACAACTCGATCCAAGTTAAGTTCTCTTCGTATTGAGATAAATTTAGCGAACGAATTTGAATGGCAAAATGTTTGCAGCCGCATGTTCGTAGCCCAGCACACGAGCAACAATAAAAATAATAATTGACAACGCGTGTATCTCAAATCACAAGACAAGACGGACGTGAGAGACAGAAATGAGATGCATAAAATAAATTCCCCATAGGCCTCAAGTAAGATGCTAATCCACGTAAATTTACGAATAAAATAACTCGCGTTCATTGAGGATGTGACTGCGCGTTAATATATATATATATGGAAATATTAAATATCAAAAGAATAAATAGAAAATATTTATAAAATGCTTGAATTTTTGATTAGTCGTTGAGATAATTTTATAAATGAAATTAATTAGCTCCGATAGATGATATAAAAATACGATATATTTTCTTAGTCCGTGTTGATTATTGGTTTTATAGTATTGCAATATTTATAAGGCGAATGCGGAAGGTGAGCGGGTGCATAAACCGGCGAGTTGGAAACGCTCTTTACATATTCATGCGAAATTATGTCGCAATTGAAGGTAGAAGAAGCTAGTCGCGTACGGTCAGAAGACAGATTGGCAACTCGGCCCAACTCCCCGATGCACGATAGGAAGTTTTTTTAAGAATATCCGGAGCTTCGAGCTTTCGTCAACTTGGCGAACACCTATTATTATGGGATAAAGAGCGTGTAACCAACACACGTTGCTCCTCGCGTATAAAGATCGTCAATGATTCCCGGGGAGGATTAGCTATCGATCGTTCCTCGTCTAGTGGGGCGGCCAAGCATTTCTCGAAGCCGCTGAATCGCCAGGTAACACAAACAACAAAGTGCGCTCAAGAGCTTACAGACCTATGTCGACGTGGATGATGCTGAGCTTGGCTGGACTCGTGCTCGTGAACGTGTCCTCGTCAGGCCTCCGGGCGGCGCAGCTCCAGTAGCCGGTTTGCTCGTGTCGGGTGCTGGCGAACCTCACCGAGCAGTCGTTGCTCGCGTTGCCGAAGGCCGGGAAGGTGCGTACGGCCAGGGACGGAGCCTCGGGCGTTGTCGTCGGCGTCGTCATCGTCGTCATTGCCGCTGTCATCATCGTCGACTCCGATCTTGTTGTCGTCGTCGTCGTCGTCGTCGTCGTTGACGTCGTCGTCGTTGTAGCCGTCGTCCCCGCGGAGCTCGTCACTTCATTCGCTGCCACAAACCACCAGACACATCCTCCAATGAGATCATGCATTTGTCGATCGATAAAATTTGGCTTTTACGACTATAAACGCTTTAAAGGTTCGACGAACCACACTCATCTCGAGGTGTTGAACGCCATTGCACGAGATTTCGCGACGACAGAGTTAGTTTCGTTATCAGATAATAGGGGCATTGATTGGTAGGAAAGTGGACGTTCCCTATGATTATTGAAAGAAACGAGAGAAAAGACAATTTGCCTGTCTCTCTCTCCTTGGCGATTTGGAGCGCCGCGGACCGTGGCGACCATTGAAAAAAAGAGTCGGACGGGGAAGGTGGGGAAAGCGGTCGCGCGAGCCTGTCCCCGAGCGATTAAGTGGAGCATTGGAAAGAAGAGTTGGCGAGCGGTGAAATCGAGAGGCGCAGGAGCGCGGGTCGGTGCCTCGACGAGGCGGTTTCCGGAGGCTTCAGCCTCGCTTTCCACGGGTGGCGCGCGCACCGAATGTCAAGCAGAGAAAAGCCGTGGCTCGAGCTTCGCGGCTCTCTTAACTGGAGCCCTCGCCGGGAATGGTAAGTGGGATGTGCCGGGTTGTGCCCCCTTCGCCAGACATTTCGGCAGCCTCAACTAGTCTGGCTGGCAACGTGGCTCTCGTGGACGGTGGAAGATGCGTGGGATGGAGATGATGTCCGGGGTCAGTTGCTCGGTGGACAGACACGAATGCCTTTCTCGCCAAATCTCGAATGGAAAATCTCGGGCCAGTTTTTTTTCATTAGGAGAGGGGTGGGAGGGGGGCGAGGACTGGATGGGCGGCGGGAGGAGGAGAAATTGTAGCAACATTTGTGAAAAAGGAACAACTAACGGCAGATTTTAAATGTAGTGCAATTATTGCGTAAGCCTCAAATCTATTGTCATACATTATTTGAAGAGAATTTTCTCGTCGATCGTTATGCAATGGGCTTCTTTTGAGCTTCCGACAATGTTTCGTTGATTCATTCAATTTTTAAACAGCATGACAAGCAATACATATATATATATATATGTGTAGTTATTTTTTTTATGATGCGTGTGTCGAGTGTATATATTAGGAATTGTTGCAAAATTTTAATCAATGGCCGTATCGATCCAAGCACAATTCCAACATTAGATTATTTTCTTTTATAAAATTGTCGCTGCTTTAAATTGCCGATCGCACGACAGCAACCTCACAGCAACCTCACAGAGAATGCCTACAATACGGACTTTCATGGCGAGAAAGTTCGAGGGAGAAAAGACGATCAATTATACATCGACGATCATTCATAATTGCGCGGCGTGAAATAATTTCTTATTAAATGCTCCTGGTTTGATGTAATGTCTTCTATAATTTCCTATTATAATATAGTCACTCGATAATTTCAGCCGCTATTAGGAGATAATTAATTGCCAAGAGACGTTTGTAAGGTCGTATTATATTATGAATGAAGGTGCCTCGGGGTCGGCAGTAGCGCGTTCATCGCGCGATTTCTTTCTAATTTTGTATACAAGCAGCACCAAAAGTGATGCATCGATCATGCAGATTTTTCGCGCCGTCGTAACACTTAAGATCGAGACGAGCGTGGGCTCGGCACCCTTTTCTCATCGGATGCCAACGAGTGCGTCTCGTCCACTTCATTCATTCGCCACGCCGCAATTCATCAACAATGCGCTTCCCAAAATGTCTTAAGGTCAAAGCGCGAGTGTAAATAATCCCTTAAAGTTTCCATGGGGCTGTCATTTATTCGTGCGTGGGTCTCGCAGCTAAGGACGATTTCTCTCTGTGGGCTTAGTAAGCCTAATATGGAGGGCGTAAAGCTCGTGGTGGCAACGGATGCACAGAATGCAATTAATCAAAGACTTACTACTACTCGATTGAAGATCAACGCTCCCAAATAATCGGGGCCGAAGCAATGCTCACCATTGTCGAAGATCTCGGTGAGGCTGTCATCGGTATTGGGCAGGGGCAGGTGGGTGGGTGGCAAAGGCTGCCAGGACCATCGGCACTCAGCCACGGGCTCGGTGGTCCTACAGACGAGGAGGACCGAGGCGCCGAGTTCGGTGTCCGTGTGGCGGGGCGCCTCGGAGAATCCGAGGGCCGTGAGCCTCGGCTGCGGAGGAAGCGCGGCCACCTCCGGCTCGCTCTCGGTCGTCGAGTTCCTGGCCTCGGGTACCACTGCTACCGGTTCCGCTTGGTGCTCAGCTGCCGTCGCTGCTAGTGCTGCTGGTGGTGGCAGCGCCGCCAGCTCGTCCGCGAGAGGCACGCCTGCACACAGAGATTGGCCGAAGGTTAATATTCGTGGATGGGCTCGCTCCTCGTCAGTCCGGGACCCAACCCATTCGCAACGCAACAAGGACGTGGTGACGTAGTAGGCCGTCTGGGCCTGAGCGCCCGAGGGGGCGAGGGGCCGTGAGGGTCGTGGCGACCTTGAGCGGGTCCTGGGGCTGGCCGCTCGTCGGGGCGATCGACCGGTAAATCCGGCGGGCCAGGTCGCGGTGGGCGCTCGCCTAGGGTATGTGGGACAGGAGACAGGAAGCGCGAAGCATCACGTACGCGATAGCGTTGCGGTGCGCGTCGGCCATGTTGCTTTCTACGTGCCCCGTGATCCCGCGGAGTTTTCGGCCGGCGATTTCGATTTCGGGATGCGGGTGATGGGTGGAGCTGGGGTGGGGACAGCCGAGGGACGGAGGTCGACGAACGAGCCACCCCCTCCCCCGCCCCACCACCCGGGCCATTATCCGCGGCGCTAGACGGCTTGCCTCGTTGACGGAGGAAGCATCATCCGTTGCTTTCTAAAGCGAATATGATTTCCTCGGGCTCTGGTATGCGCCGCGCTGCAAGGCGAAACGTCCCGGTTGCTTAATTGGCAGTCGAGTGGGAGGTTGTTGTTTCGCTGGCAATGCCACGAGTTCAATAGGGCCTTAGTTGAGGTTGAGGCTAGGCTGTTTACTATTTCGATATGGTTATTGCTGTTATTGGAGGGGGGAGGTAGGGCTGCTCTGTGCCGTTGGTAATCCATAAATTATTGTAAGCTGCTGGTGGGTCCTTCGATTGTTGGTGGAGGATTTGTCGAGGTGCGGTACGAATGACTTGAACGTAAGATGGTAGTTGTTGCCGAATATTTGGGCAATGGCCAATTGGCCGATGCCAAAAGTCGTAGTGACGATGTTTAATAGTCGCGTGGTAGATATTTATATGGAGATGAAGGTTTGGAGTGTAATTGAGATTGAGATTGAGTGCGTTCCGATGGATGCATATGGATTATCGATTTGAGGTTGCTATCAATTAAATTGCTTTTAATTTGAAGAAGAAGAGAGATTGTTATTCCGGCAAACACAGAATGAAATTTGATAAAATATCCGAGAGGAATTAAAGAGCAACTTTGTGACTTTCGAGACCTTTATAATTGATAAATCCGAGGCGATATTTGTATTTCAGTGGAGCGCAATTAGCTCTCTAGGACTAAAATATCTTGCAAAATTTAACAGCCTCGTTAAGTTTTCGATATTATCACTCTCAAGCTGTGCACTTTAAGTAAAATTTTGTAATCTGGAGCATCGTTTTAATGAGAGATCGCGAGACATTTAAATTAGCTGCATTCTGAATTTCTCGGCAATTTTTGTAGATTTTAAAGGATCGAATGGAATGAAAGAAGAGAAAAAGCAAGGTACGAATAAAGACCTAAATTATAAAATATTCGCAGTAATCGCTCGATTACGGGTAATAATGGTTTATTCATTGTTTGTGCGATAAACGAATACGGGCGTAATTTCGTGGGTAAGTACGTCGATAAAGATTTTCAGAAAATCAATATACAAGATAATGTCCATTCATTAGGTAGCGAAGAGCATTAAAATCGTTATGATATTTAAATTGGCGTGCCGTCGGAAAAATCGCTCTTATTCTCTCGTACTTATTCGCGAAATGGGCGAGTAATTGCCAGGCCTTAGAAATCCGACACAGGCCTATTACTTTCGTATGGGCTTCCTTCCCTGTGATCGGCCGAACCGATCTGCACATCACTCGATTGGTCCTTGAATAAGGATTGACGCAACGATCCTTTAATAATATACATCCTTCGTACTGTTATGCTGCGTTTATTATTATATTGAGCTCTCAAGTTTACGTCTCCTAAACAATAATAGATGCTTGCGATTTACGAGCATCGTACGAAAATAGTTGGATAAAGTTTAACCTTTTTATTGATTTGATGGATCCATTTAAACTACGCTTTCTTCAAAAATATCCTTTCGCAATGAGTAAAATGACGAAAATGCGTATTCGTTGAATAAATAAATTACGGTAAATTTTCATTTCATTTTTTGAGGCAGCCTAATGTTTGTACATTACGTGTGATTATGGGCCGATGAAAAAAAAATTAATGAGAGAGAGAGAGAGAGAGAAGACGCCAGTGTGCGCGCGCGCGTCTGTGTGCGAGCGAGGTGGGTAGGAGAGGACAGCAAATGAAAACTTAAAAGTATTATTAATTAGACAGGTAGTTTGGAAGATTTTATGCTCATTTCGTATGATAATTTAGTAACGAATACTTGTTTAATTTTTCTAGGCCATACATTTCAATGAATTTCAAACATACATATTATCTAGATTAATTATTCTTTTATGTGCAGCTAAGTGTACTTAGCTATGAAATATAAAGTGCTGTAAATAGTCGATATGACTGTGAGTCACATTGATAAAAAAAAACATAGTAAACTGGTATTGAAATAAGGAAATAATATCATCGTTACGAGCATGCGCACACCATATAGAAAAAGAGAAAAAATTACTCGCCTACAATTGAAAATGGAAATCAAATATAGAGTTAAGAATAAGTGTATAGCTATAATGGACGCGATGTTTAGTAAAATATTTGTTATGCCAAGCAAAACAAAATCATTTTAGTTACAAAGTGATAATTAATTTGTCATAGGAATGACGTATTTTAATGACCATAGTGCTGTTTGTAGAGTAAATTTGATAAGTTTTCGACTGACTTGCTTTGCCCATTGAAGAATTAATGGCATTTTGCAGTTGTGAGCGGTTGGCAATTTCATTAGATTTTCAGTGATAATAATTAATTTAAAGGTGTGAGGAGAAGCAATGTATCAAAATCTTATTAACGCTTCGCCTTCCGTCGCAGCAAAATACAATTCCATAGACATAAACAAACGTCACACCAAGGAATTTTGTTTGTAATTTTTATGAACAATTCAATGATGATAAAAATTAAGAAACACCATTACTAAGTCATCATCGCTCAAATGAGCTCAAAAAGTACAGATAGAAAGATAAGCGCACCGTGGCCGTGGATTATTCAGTAATAAAGCCTTCGATAATTATTGATACAGTTTTTGAATATCAAGGTGATAATTATATGATTTTTAAAGAGATGCGCTTAAATTATGCGTTTAAAGGAATTTAGCTTTCACCATAGATAAGCCTTTCAGGAACAATAATTCTTCTTTAAGCGAAAGTAATTTACTTTGGTGCACCATAAATGTTACCGTGCGTGCGTGCGTGCGCGGGTGTATTACGTCACCGACGCTATATTGCAATTGACATTATTCATTCGATCAAAAGGTCAACCGATCCAGATTCGAGGTACACACACACACACACGATACCATTAAATTAATAAATAGATCATATATTGGCGATTCCTTATAAGCAACATCGTCGCTTTCCAACGCTCGCAACTTGAGACTTTTCAAACGGAATCGCGCCAGCCCCGATCCACGATATCACAACTCATCCGACTAAATTACAAATGAATATTTAAGATTTAAGGCCGAATTTTTTGAATTCAACTGAACTGCCGCTCCTAAGCCTGACACACTCCGTCGATCCATCGATCCAGCGACACTGCAAATAATAATCGGCCCTACGAAATGTGCGAGATGCCTAGCCCCCACATTCTTACCCACCACCTTCCTTTAAGATATCGATTGATAAATGGACGCGCGCGCGAATCGCCCGACGAATGCCAATGACGAGCGGCAAAAAAGGTCGGCCGCCGAGGAGGTGCTGACTGTAATAGGCGGGGGGAAAAAAAAAAAAAGGAAAGACGAGGCGTCCTG
>JAPYYT010004224.1:0-10451 GCA_030522565.1 Ceratosolen corneri | reverse complement strand
CCTTTTTATTGTGCGCCGGTGTTCGAAAGGGCCACGCGAGTCCTCCACGTCCTCGGTGGCGCTACTGCTGCTGGTGCTGCTGCTGGTGCTGCTGATGCCGCCGCCGCCGCCGCCGCCGCTGCCGTCGTTGCACCTCCTGTTACCGCTCGAGCCATGGTTCTGCTTGCACGACGGATTTCCGGCTTTAAATGTACGGTTCGCACATTCACGCCTTACTTAATCTTGCAGTGCTTACTTCTCCTCTTAAGTTATCGCTGGCTTATTTATTAATCGAGAGGTTGGGTGCATTGGCTTTCGTAGCGTTTGCCGTCCTATTGGTGAATGCTGCCAAGGAGTTTTTACAAATGCTCGGGTCAACTTTGTACTTGGACACAAGAACGTGTTCGTGCTTTCATTTCATTTCCGTGCTTTAAATGCTTAATTTATCATATGGTCCGTTGGTGCTTTAAACGTGTTATTATAATATGTATGCATATGATATGCCGGGGACCACGATACTTTGCGGAATACATTGGCATAGAAACGTCAATGATCGTAATAAATTGAAAGTATTTTTAACCACGAGGTCGGGTATGCAACACGATATACAGATTAATAACGAAGCCTTACAATGAAGTTGAGAACCGTAAGTGAAAAATGCTAATAACAGTGCATTATATTTTAAATTAAGCCAAAGTTTTTTTACTGCCCAGGTATAATAATAGATTTGGTATGATAATAATATTTCAGCCCATTACAAATGGCATTGTAACTCGTTATTATTATCATTGTCATTCGTTGCCGCTGTCGTTGTTGTTAGTAATATTGTTGCTGTTGTTGTCGTTGTTGTTGTTGTTGTTGTTGTTGTTGTTGTTGTCGTCGTTGTTGTTGTTATCGTAATCGTTGCTGTTGAAGTCGTCGTCGTCGTCGTAGTCGTTGTTGTCGTCGTTGTTGTTGTCGTTGTTGTTGTTGTTGTTGCTGCTGTTGTTGATGGTTTTGTTAGTATCAATTGTTTTATTGGCATCGTGGTGGGCAGGCCTGTGATTAATATATCGTTAATTCGAGCGAGTCAAACAAATCGGACTTTCCTTTGAAAGTTTTGCCCATTGTTACTCGCGTTATTAGTCTGAGAAATTTATAATGAAGAAATTGCGCAGCAATAGAATTGTCAAGAATGCGAGGCATCCTCGTTAGTCAGATCACTATCGTACACTTTGCCTGACATTCGTGAAGAATTATTCACATTTCCGATAGTCGCAATCACGGAAAAGCGACTAAGCAGCGTTTCGACGACGCACGCCAACGAAGCGCTCGAAATGCCGTTATTATGAAACTTGGCAATCTCACAACGTGACATATTCCCCACCCCCCCTTCCCTCACCGGCCCCATTCTTCCGACCTTAAGTACAGCCATTGAGCCCTTTTAACGAACGACTTGCATTTGCTCCAGGGGAGGATGAGGAGTGGAGCGACTCCGAGAAGACGCCGTCCGTGAGCAGCGGCCTGGAGGGCGGCGGCTCGGCCGTGTCGAGTCCCACGGGTCAGCTCGTGGAGGAGGACCTCGTCGCGTTGCCACCGCCGCCACGGCTCAACACCGTACCCGGCCTCACGAACCTCGCACCAGAGGACATCCGACTGAGGCTGAGCGTCCTGCCGGATGACGCGAGGAAGCGATTGGCCTCGCTCACCGAGGATTTCGAGGTGAGCGCGCATTGCCCTCCTTAACTGGAAGAAGCCTTACGCGAAATCCAATGAGCCATTAGGACCGATTTTGTTGCTTTCATTTTTACGAAAATGATTGGTCTGCGTGACTTTGCAGCGTCTCTCTCTGAATAATTAAAGTACTCGGTTGATCGTGTCCTTATTAGCTTTGATCCGCTCGCTCAATAGACAATTCGTGCCAGCTAAGTTCATCCTTACCGTGTACTTTGTCATGTATTTCTTTCAAAGTCCCAATTTTAAGATGCGATTTATGCCATTTATGCAATTTATGCGATTTATGCCTTTACGTACTTTAGTAACGCGTCGTCACAATGAATTTCGGTCCGTCTTTCTTTGCACATTGTCGAAGAAGTAAAGTGAATAAAAGAGAAAAAAATCCGAAATATACGTGCTATTTCTTTCAAACGTCAAATATTAGTGAAAGTCCATTATAATGTAAAAGATTTTCGGTAAAGAATACACATCAACGACTACTAATAACCCATAATAATCAAATGCGTATTGGAATGTTCGCTCGCCTATTCAAATATTTCGCTCCGGCTCTTTAAAAGCAGCCACATCCTATCTTTAACGCTTCACACTCGATGACCAATAGACATTAAGGTATTTTTAAATATTACTGCTCTCTTCTTTCCGACTATTTTAACATCTTCTTTAGATTACTTTATATATGTGAAAGAAAAAAAGAGAAAAAAAAAGAGAAAAAAAAAGCAGAAAAACAAGTCAATATGCCAGCCAACATGGGTAAATTGTAATACTAAATTACATATAGTAAATATGGAAAACTCGGCTTGAAATCAATAGTTAAGTTATTATCAATTTTATATTTATATAAGTTCCAGATCGTTTGAATGATCGAAAGTAACTTTCCACGTAAGCCACTTACAAGTCAACTTGCATAAAATCATTTGACAGAATTTCTCTCCACCCCCCCTCCTCTCCCTCGCCTATCTGCGTATACGCGTGCGTGCGCGATGGATTCCCCGACGACTCAAGTGAATATCTCATGACCGTGACAGTTTATCTCGACTGCAGCTGCCAGAAATTTCTACCCCCAACTCGCATATCGAGCAAATACTTTTAATCCCCCGACCAATGAGAATATTGCCAATAACAATCTAATACAACCAACAAAAAACTTCGCAACAACTAACGAGCCCTTTTATAGAGCGCCCGCGCATTGAGGGAGCAGCAGCGCAACCAGCAGCAGGTGCCTTCGCGCGCAAACTCAATCCAGGATTGCAGCCCGAGATCCGCTGGCCGGGGCGAGCTCGTGGACGAGGAGGCGGGTGCTCGCGAGGACGAGGGGAGCGTGGGTGGCCGTGCCTCCTCCTCGTCGAGCGGCTGCTCGGCGGGGGGTCGCCGGGCCAGGGCGGACGCCCGCCGCGACTCCGACGACTCCTGTCGACCAGAGGAGGCCGCCGCCGAGACCAAGAGGCCGCGGCTCGAGGACGAGGTCGCCGCACCGAGACTGAGACTGAACGCTAGTCTGGCGACGGACCCGGCCCTCAGACCCCAAGCCGTCGCCGCCCTCACCATCAAGCCCGAGAACGCAGCCTCGCCCCCCAACCCCACGGCCCCCCTCTCCGCTGGCCTCCAAAACGGTAATTAGCCCAATTAGCCTTGGGATTATAGCTAGCATCTCTCTCGGCATTTGGCCACTTTACTTTATAGGACTTTAATTTATGGGACAATTTTTATGAGAATTACGAGAGTCATAGCCGTCGCGGGTTCACTCTTATGTCCAATTAGCGGCTCTTTGCAATTGCGTGAATGGATTTGCCTGTAAAGTATGGCATTTAGTAGCTGTGCTACCGAGTAGCTTGGGGGTGCGGGTGGGGGAGAAGGAAATCGGCCCGGGAAAGTGTCGGCGATCGTCGAGAGTTTGGGCGAGTCAAGGGCGTTGGTTTGCGTCCAATGTCGAATGTAGAGGGCGGGGGGGGGATCTGCAGGGGAAAATGTCGGCGATTGTCGGGAGTTTGGGCGAGTCAAGGGCGTTTGTTTGCGTCTAGTATCGAATGTACAGGGTGGGGGAGAAGGAAATCGGACCAGGAAAGTGTCGGCGATCGTCGGGAGTTTGGGCGAGTCAAGGGCGTTGGTTTGTGTCTAATGTGGGATGTAGAGGGTGGGAGGGGATCTGCCAGGGTAAAGTGTGGGCGATTGTCGGGAGTTTGGGCGAGTCAAGGGCGTTTGTTGACGTTTCATCCTGATTGCAGCAATAGCGACGGGCCGGTTGTTCGTCCTGCCGAATGACAGTAAGGACGGCCTCGGGGTCGAAGCGGCCGTTACCCGACCCGCGGCCCTCGTCTGTCCGCCCTGCGGCATCCGCTTCAGCTCAGCGAGCACCCTCGACGCCCACCAAAAGTACTACTGCTCGCACCGGCCCCGACTCGAGAGCGACGTCGAGAACAACGACGAGGACGAGGAGAAGGGTGGGCCCCCGGGTGCCGGGACCAACTGCAAATTCGAGTCGCGGAAGGCGTACGCCTGCCCCCACTGCTCATACAGCGCCGACAAGAAGGTCTCCCTGAACCGGCACATGCGCATGCACGCGGCTTCCCCCGTCCAGCCGGTTCAGCAGGTCCTGGCCGCCCCGGCGATTACGGCCAACTCGCCCCAGACGCCCGGACAGCACAACAGCGCTTTGCCCTCCAACGGCTCCCTCAACGAGGAGGCCGAGAGATACTGCCGGAACTGCGACATCAGGTTCGCTTACTCACCAAGAGACCCAAGACACCCTGGCCAACAACTCCAAAGCCAATGTTCCACTTCCCAGTCTCGATAATCCAATAATCCCATATATATTACATCATGGCGGCATTTCCTTCCTCCTCTTTTCAATTTGTTTGCCTCTTTTTCTGTTTTCGTTTTTTCTTTCTTTCTTAATGTACGATCCACGAGCAATTACGGCTGGCATTGTTGAAGCATACCTATAATACCTATAATGAGACATGTTTCACAAGGTACGTCCAAAGTATTGAGTACGCTTAAGAAGGGTTAAGGGAACGGCGACAAAGTGTAGTCTCAAAATGTTACGTTCCACGTGTGCAGCCGATGCTATCGTATGCATTGATCTAAAAAGTTTGGAAAACAAAAATTTGAGGTCGTGATGCGCTTCGCTGAACCGTCTCTAATTCCGCGATAGCATCGGCTGTACTTTTATAAAAATTGGATTTTTGACGTCTGGATTTGTATAGTATAAAGCGTAAAGCTTGGCAGTTGAAAGGAGAGAGAGAGAGAGAGAGAAAAGGAAATAATAATATTTGGAGTTGCTCGGGTAGTGTGAGTGATTGCCAACTAACTGCATCTCCAGAATTATAAACTGTTGCTGCTTTGGAACGAATGCCTGAGCTTGGGATTGAAAAATCTCTTTGGAATTGCATAATACCAAGGTTGGACATTTCGGACTTAAATATTCCTGTAATAATTTAGATAATTTACTAGAGATGACAACGATATATCAATAATATTGATAAAAAGCAACGTTAAAATCCATTTGGTTACAGTCGAAAATTCAAAATTCACCCAAAGTATATATATATATAAATATTGCTTTGCGATAAAAAAATATATAATATGGGAATTTGAAATAATTTTGAAATAAGTAGGTTCGATAAGCGAACGGAAAGTAGAATCGAATTTTTGTCGAACATATTGTTGAATTTTCGCGTATTTCGCGCAACAAGTTAGAAATATGATTACGTAATAAAATCGGCTTTCTGAGGTAATATTAGAGTTAGTTAATCATTGTTGTTTATCGTGTGTCAGTAATTTTAGCGAAATTTGTATTAAAAAAATGCACATTGTAGTGCAGTTTGATCGAGCAATGTACATTTATTAACTTTCCATTGTAATTATAATAGACGGTACACTAGAGAATAATAACATCTGCATCAATTATTGATGAATCCATGACTGTTATGCGCATACATTTATGTATTTATCTGTCTATAAAATAACACGTCAATTATTAATTGGACGAATAGAACGGAATAGAACCAAATTTTCATCTCCTGAATGTCACCTCAAATGGCCAGGTAATATTTGCATTATCAAATTACTAAAACTGATAAGCACCAGCGATTAAGCTATACAGACGTAACGAACCTTTCTCCTACAAAACAAAAGCCTACGAACCCACCATAAATTGTTCACGAAGTAACGAATTTAATTATCGCCAAATTTACTTACTAGAAATTCATTTTTCTAATCACGCATTCCCCTTAAATTACACCTACAAAGTACAATGTTAGGCAAAAGTAAGAAATTTTACGGCAAAGGTATTATTTTACAATCCGAGCCTTCCCTCTTCCCCTCAACCCAATCTAATTCCCAATATCGACTCCTCTCCCGACCTCAACTTCACTCCACACTCTGACTTTACCGACTGCCGCCAACAACACCCAGCCGTAGCCATCAAACCTAATTCTACGATTCTCTTCCCCCAGGTTCAGCTCGCTCAAGACGTACAGGGCCCACAAAACCCATTACTGCAGCACGAGGCACGTGGTGAAGGACACACCTCCGACCTCCACGGCCAGCGCCTCCTCGCTCAAGGGCTCGCCGCCGACGAGCTCGAGCCCCGGCGACTCGCCGCCCCCCCAACCATGCCTCGCCCTGCCGACCAACCCCATCCTCATCGTGCCGTACTCGCTGGTGCGCGGGGCCTCGGTCCTGGCCGCCCCGGGACTCCCGGCCCCCGACACGCCCTGCTTCCTCCTGCCGAACGGCACCCTCCAACCGATGGCGCGCGGCCTCGCGAGCACCGCAAGCCCCGCGACGACCCAGGCCCCGAGCCTCGGCCCGGCCATGCCCCAGGCCGTCCCCATGGACTCGCCCGCTGCCGGTGCCGTCGCCTCCAGTGTCCTCAGGGCGGCCAACAAGCCCGCGACGCCCGCACCCGTCGCTCCCGCCACCGCCAACTCGCCCAATTCCGCGGCCTCCGCCCCCCTCGACCTCAGCGTCCGAAGATCCCCGGTAAGCACCAAACAGACCTGCCTCCATTTTTCCCTTTTATTACATTAAAAAAACATAAAGCCACATGGCCATTCGTATTCACGCGACAACCAGTCGCATTGACAGAATCGAGCCGAATTTAGCTACTCTAATAATGCTCTCGGGTAGCCCTGGCCTAACCACGACCCGCTATCCCATCGTCGTCATCGTCCCTTGGAGCGCGACGAGCGCGAAATACACGATACACCCGCGACAAACTGCCCATCCCAATAATAACATGAAGCCGATGAATTTTGTTTGCGAGCAGGATCACGAGAAGGAGAACCGAGTCTCGCCTCTGTCCTCGTCGCTGCCGCCACCGCCCGGTAGTCCAAGGTCCAGAGGCAGTGCCAGTCCGCGGACGAGGTCCCTGCCGACGATACAGGCGCCCGAGCGGATCCCGCCCACGCCACCCACTGAGCTCGCCCTAAGACTCGCCGAGCTCCCGCCGCCTCCCGTCCCGGGAGTCCTCGTCAAGCAGGGCGTCTCCAGGTACGAGCCTCCGCTCATTCTCCCCCCCATTGATTGGCATTTTTTTCAATGAGACCTCGCTTTCATATAAGTATACGCCGATTCTTCCTTGGGACATTAAGATGCCGGGCAAATTAATAGCCAATCTCTTCCAATCGAATAATCGCGGCATGGGCTGACAAACGATAAATGCAAGACGCCTGCCTTACGAGGAAGGCCATCGCTTAGAGAAAAGTTCGATGTGCACTTTTCTGCATTGCAATTAACGAAAATCCGCGAAGCGAAGCATTCGGCACGTAGCGTTGCCAAACGAGATCGTCAGCATTCAATAGCAGAGCGCGAATTATGTTGCGTTGCTTATCTCACAATAAACAAAGAAGAAGCGATTCCATATCAACGCTATCTCGCGTGGTCAATAAAATCGATGCGAGCTCGTCGGTGACGCCGATCCCCTCCCTCGCATTTCCTTCACTCGCCTCTACGTAATAACATTCCGTCGACGCGTGCCAACGCCTGCTGTCCTTTCGCCGCGACAAGGACAGACGGCCTTCATTACGGACGGGAAAGCTGATTGCCGGCGAACAATGTCCAGCCTTATTATTGTATTATACTCGAGACTGCACGCCCGTACCCTTACAGATGCAAGGAGTGCAACATAGTGTTCTGCCGCCACGAGAACTTCGTCGCCCACAAGAAGCACTACTGCCAGGCGCGCGAGAGCAGCGTGACGAGTCCCCCGCCTCCAGGTACACCCTCGCCGCCGCTCGTCCAGCTGATCTGCGCTGCCTGCGGCATCAAGTTCGCCTCAATGGACAACCTCGTGGCCCACCAGGCGTTCTACTGCCCGAAACGTCCCGACTCCCAGGACCACCACTCGCGCTGCCCCAAGTGCAAGGTAAGCAGACTCGGCCGAACCGATTTCAACTAAATCTACGATCTGAAGTGACTGGATCTGAAGTGACTGGATCTGAAGTGACTGGATCTGAAGTGACGATATCCTCGTCACTCGCAGCTCCTTGGGCCTCCTGGCAATCATATGCCGATACCTATCTTAATAACGCGCGAGTCGAGCAACGTGAAAGTCCCGTCGTCGACTTATCGCTGCTTTTCGCATTCCCTTAAATGCCTTAAACCAGAGCCTTTCCATATTATAACGATTCGCGACATCAATAACAAGCGCTTCGTTTCCTTAAACATTGCAGCGCCTGAGCGCCTTATCGTTGTTAAGTAAATTAAAAGTCAACGTAAAGATTAAAAAGAGAAAGAGGAAAAAGGGAGGAGAGAGAGAGAGAGCGGAGCATCGCTTGGTCGAGACTTATCTTACTTTCGAAGGCGATTTGTACCGAAACCGTGACGTTCAGACAGAGTGGGAGAGAGTGGGAGAGAGAGAGAGAGAGAGTGGGAGAGAGAGAGAGAGAGTGTGTGTGGTATTTGAAGCAAAGGAGCCGAGGGGCTAGAGAAAAAGTGGGATAGAAAGGGATCTCACGCCTCTAAATCATTGCTCACCCGGCAGACGGCGATCGAGCCTGGCGTCGCGCACACCTGCAGCAGCGGTCAGACGGGAGGATGGCGATGCCCGGTTTGCGGAGCCGTAAGCCCGACCGCGGGTGCGGCCCAGCGCCACATGGACTCCCACCAGGGAGTCAAGGCCTTCCGATGCACGATTTGCCGCTACAAGGGCAACACCCTCCGAGGCATGAGGACGCACATTAGGATGCACTTTGAGAAGCGCGGGGCCGATCTTCAGGTAGGCAACGTAGCCCCCTAAGGGCGTTTGCTTTCCTCTTCGGTGCTGTTGGCTTCCTGCCTTTGGGCAAGACAGCCGAGTCCGTCTCCTACCCTCTGCACCCCACCCAACGCCATCCCCTTACTCCGCCTCACCCACCCACCCAACGACCCTGGACCTTACTTTACCTTACTTTACTTTACTTTGCAATTACCTTTGCAATAACCCAAGCTACATTTATTGCCACTAATTTTCAACAAAGATTTCACATAGACGACTTAATGTTTATTATCTCGAAAATTCGATAATACACGTAAAAATGATAGTCTGGCTCCGCGCGACTAATCGTCAAAATACTTCCAAAGTAAACTCCACGTTGATGCGTTTTCTTTCTGATAAGATAGATAAACTTGAACTTTTCTTATCCTTCGTACGTAATAAATTAAAGCAACTGATACATTCGGAGATAAAAGGATTAAATTACTTGTATGGAGCAGGAGAAAAAAAGCATAAAACTTGAAAAGATAAGATGAGAAAAAAAAAATGAAAACGAAAAAAAAAACAACGGCAAAAAAATGATAAATTTTCGGAGTGAAATACGTTGCCTAAAAGCCATAATAAGCTTACGTCGACAAACTACCCAACACCACGACGTTTTTACATATTTTTAATTACTCTTTTATCTTAAATATTAAAAATATCTCACATAAAATATGCCACTTGCCAATATTATCTTGTGATTATCGGCCTGCACACTCGCGAGATAATGACCGAAATAATTATTTAATAGAGTACAGATAAATAGTGGCTGGCCGTTAATTATTCTTCCTCCTTTTATGCATTATAAGCTGTCACTAGCACCAAGTCCACGTGCAATAAAGCGGCAATAGTGTTAAGAGGAGACGATAGATCAATTACTCTTGAGATTTGTAAAAGAAAGAAAAAAAAACGAAACTAATATCCAAACGACTTGAACTTCCAGGAGGAGAATTACATAACGTGCGTGCTGGAGGACGATGTAACGGCGCCAACGCCGGAGCCCGCCCCGGCCACGACCCCCGAGGAGATCCCCGTGGACTCCCAGCAAGTGAACGGGAAGAGCGAGCCACCGGTGCGCAAAAGCCCCCAGCCGACGCTGGCCATCACCTCCCCGGCGGGATCACCCTCGCCTACCGTCGGCTCCGCGATCCCCGGCAAGGTGAAGCAGGAGCGCGAGGACACCCCACCACCCGAGGAGAGCCTCGACGCGAGCAAGAGCGGTCCGCGCTACTGCCGCTCCTGCGACATAAGCTTCAACTACCTGAGCACCTTCATCGCCCACAAGAAGTTCTACTGCTCGAGCCACGCTGGCGAGGCCAGCAACAACAACAACAACAACAACAACAACAACACGGCGACGGCCGCGGCGGCAACCGCCGCCCCCCCTACGGCAACACCACCCGCGGCTCGCACCGAGGCCTCCGTACTTTAATAAGCGCGCCTCCTCGCCCTCTTTGTATAGACAGCTCTCTCTCTCTCTCTCTCTCTCTCTCTCTCTCTCTCTCTCTCTCTCTCTCTC
>JAPYYT010004222.1:0-10456 GCA_030522565.1 Ceratosolen corneri | reverse complement strand
CCTTGTCAAGTAGTGTCAATGCCTTTGAAGGGAGGTGGAGGCGAAGTTGCGGTGGATACGCTTCCAAGTGTCAGGTCGCTGCTTTGCTCTGTTGCCCAAATGTTGAAGCGTCGTATGTTGTTTATTGTTTTACAATTTTGAATCGGACGTTATATAAATATAACGAAGTATAGCAACTGAGCTGTTTATGCCTAGAAGGTCTTATCAGGTATTTTTACTACACTCATATTGCAAGACTTGTGATGGTCATACT
This sequence comes from Ceratosolen corneri, assembly GCA_030522565.1. NCBI lineage: Eukaryota > Metazoa > Arthropoda > Insecta > Hymenoptera > Agaonidae > Ceratosolen > Ceratosolen corneri. Next base: position 10,203 of record JAPYYT010004222.1, on the reverse strand, counting down.
TACCATTGTCGAAATTTCGAGGTGCACTCCAAATAAACAGGGTCGTGAAAATATCATTGGTTTAGGAAAAAATGGTACTAATGAATTTTTTAGTCGAAGTCATAGGCTCTGGAAACACATCTATCATGCATAAACACAAGATATATTCAAATAATTAAGTAGTACGGAGAGACTCGAAATTCTAATGGAATCTCGGAACACTATTTCATGCAATAAACAAACTAAAGATTATTATTGTTAAGCAATACATGATGTTACTGAATATAATTTGACAAACAATATAATTATATTATATATCTGTATATGTTTGTATAAATATCAACAGATAAATAATTTAATCTTTGTTCAATTTTTGTGTTGGTTAAATCTGCGGTAACTGAAAATATTTAATATCAATTACAGAAATTTTTTAATAAAAGTCAATAGAGTATAATGTAATATTTGTTAATGTTAAAATTAGCTGTAGTATTTAAAATTTAAGATATTTGCAAATCAATAAATTCCAGATGCCAATGTATTATTATTATATTATTTTCTTATATGTTATATAATATATTTTTAATGATTATATTTTTGGGAGTATGGATTGAAAAAAACAAAACGATTTTTTTATTCAACATAAATTTTTATTTCTATGCTTGAAGTGCAAATTTATACTTTACAAAATATATTCGGGCAATCTATTGATTTATTCATATACTATGGATGATATATAAGTTGCGTGTATTTATTAAACAATTTTGTTTAATTATCATTTATGACAGTTATTAAAAGTAACTGTTGCTTTTAAAATATATTTAAAATTAATTTGATTTTGATTTATTAATTGGTGTAAGGTATAATTCAATCTTTTCATTAAAGGGTTTTAAGTTAAAATTAGACATTATTTTTATTTCACTGGGTTGCAATTTACTTGAGATGTGCCATTTTCTTAAAATGGTTGTTAAAGAAATTTTTATTTCTAAAAGCGCAAGCGTCTCTCCAATACAGTTTCTTGGTCCAGCACTAAAAGGAATATAGGCGAAAGGATGCCTTCCGCAATTGTTTTCTGGTAAAAATCTATCCGGATTAAAAGTTTCAGGATCTTCCCAAATCTCAGGATCGCGATGTAATTGGTAAATATGAAGTCTTACAGTAGTTCCCATAGGTATAAAATAATTATCTAAAAAAAAAACATGTAAATTTTTCATTATAATTCAATAAATAAGCGCAATGTTTTCATAAAATAAAGAAAGATGCGATAAAAAAGTCAAATACAGGGAATGATCAATTTTTAAAATAAGCCTGCCTTACATTAATTTACTATATTTATTACTCATTATTTAAAATTATTATCAATTTCATATGTAGAACACAATTGAACTGCAACTAAAAAATAAATAAAAGATGAAGCATAAGAAAACGTATTGAATAAAAATATCGCGAACAATTTAAAAAATAATAGCATTAGTATTTAGTATTTTTTATTCCGTTTAACTTCCTATAGAAATATTTTAATACCCGTATATATTGTTTTAAGAAAATATGTCCGACTGGTAAAGTACTATATGCTTTTAATGAACGCAGATATTGATTATTTAAAGAATTATTTTTAATTATTCTTAGAAGGATTTTAAAATATTTACCTAAGTATTTGTTCAATAATAATGATTAACCACTTGCATAAATAAATAATTATTTATTTTTTATTATTGTATATCTTGAATATCATGGTTTCTTCTTCTATTTACTTTAAATTATATTATTATAAGTCATATATATATATATAAGATATTAAAGAAAATTTTATTTAACTTAATGATGTATTATTTTTCATTTCAGTTTATAGATACAGAGGGACGAGAGGGTAAAGTAGAGTGGCAAAATAAAAAAGGAGACAGAGAGAAATTTATGTAGAAAAAGGGAAGTACTAGTCGTTTGAGCAATCTACATTGACAAAGTGTGTGTAGACTCTCGCACGTGTATTAACTAGATATTGTTTTATTAATTTTTCTACTTTATTCCGCATAAATATTATCATTATTCTTTAAATCATACGTTGATGGCCTAATAATTTTATTATATTTTTGAGTATATAAAATACTATTATAGTTTATGAAATTCTTACCAATAACAACATTACTCTCTAGTAATCGGTCGAATGAAGCAATACTTGGATATAATCTCAATACTTCTTTTATAACTCTATCCATGTACTGCAATTTTTCCAATTTTTGCATTGTAATCGGTTCGTTATCAATAGTAAAAGTTTCTTTAAGTTCTTTTTGGAGTTTTCTTTGTACACTTTCATTATTGCCAATGATAAAAAATGCCCAAGTAATAGCAGATGTAATGGTGGTATGACCCTTGAAATAAAACACGTTATAATTATTTTTACATCAATTTTTTTTGTTTTTTGTTTTTTTCATAAGAGTATTTAGCACTTACAGCAAATACAAATGTATCAAGTTCTTCTCGAATTTCCTGGAGTGTAAGTGGAGTTTCTGTATTTTCGCATGCATCTAATAATTTATTTAACAATGAAGTTTTTTTACATCTTACTACAAAATGTAAACAAAATATATAAAATTCCGTAATATTAATAAAAAAAACCAATAAATAAACTATACTATTATAATTTATTTACCAAAATCATTACACTCTTCCATCAATAATTGCTTATTTTTCTCTCTATCCAATTGCTTTTGTATTATTATCTAATAAAGTATAAATTAACAGATACACGATTTAACATAATATTTAAATAAATCTCTAATATATAAGCAATATGTTTATTAAAAGTCTACCTTTTCTGTAAAGTTATGCATAATTTTTATATTATTCAAAATATTTTTTCCAATTCTTGTTCGATAAAAAATAAAATTCGATTTCATCAAAAAATGAGAGCAACAATTTATTGAAATTTTACTGCATCTATAAAATAAATAAATCTATATAATTAAATCTATAAAAAATTCAAACAGAATTAATCAAAATAAAAAGATAAAAAGAATTATAAAATTTTAAATTCAGTCACCTTTGAAGTGTTTTAACATATTCATTGTCCTCGTTTCGTTGTATATTCATATCCATGCCGAAAGCAATTTCACAAATTGTATCAAGACTATATTTATAAACTAGATTAAAAATATTAATAGTTTTATTCTTATTTAATTCCAGTTCCTTGCAAATACATTCCTTTAAAATGTCTAGTTTTTCAATCATAATATTCGAATATTGTTCTAGATATGCCGATTTTACAAATCGACGGTGATCAAACCATATTTTATCTGAATTATATTACCATAATATTATAAAATCATTTCACTTTATTATCAGACAGCTTAACATTTATAAATATATGTTATAGGTATTAAATTAAATTAAAAATATTTTCCATATCATATAAATATTATAGAAATGAAATTAAGTATAAAAGTGTAATGTGAAAGTCGAAAATAAATTAACGGAATAGTATTCTATAATAAATGTCTATAATAAATGACAGATATTGATATTAATGAAAATTTCCTTAATTTGTGTGCATTTGCATATGAACAGGTTTAATATTTGAATGCTTACCAGTCGATGTAAACACACCATTACCTAACCATGATATTAATATTTTATCATTTCCAGGTTTACTTATAAATGAACTATTTCCTAAAATGACCTAAAACAATATTAATAATGATATAAATATTTATCAAAATATTAATAATACTTGAATATGTTTTCTGAGAATAAATTAATTTATGATCAATAAATTCCAGAGTAATATAAAAAATTTTAAATAAAAAATTAATTATCTATTGTCGCGATTATTCAAATGTATTATTTCAAATTCAAATGTTCAATTTTTAAAGAAATTATTGGAAAACTATCTATTTAAATAATTAAACAATCGTAATATTTATATACAATAATTAATGTTCAAAATTAATTTAAAAACAAATCATAATTTGTAAAAATTCTAATTTTGAAAATAGTTAAGATAATTAATATATAAACATGCTGAGTGAACAACATAAACATATAGTTTCAGTTTCAATTTCAATGTAATACTTATAATTATAAGATACAAATAAACTATCTGTAATATATCTATAATTGAATGATTAATGTAAATACATTCTTACAGTTCATTATAATTAGTTAAAAGTAATATTTTTATAATCAAAATTTTACGACACTTTAAAATTATTATTAATTTAATTAAAAAATTAGAATTTAAATTTATAAAATATGTAATTAATACAAAAAAGAGAAATTAAAAATAAAAATGCAATACTTAGCTTTTGAATTTTTATACGACTGAACGGATGATATCAATAATAATAATAACATTATTTACGTTACCTCTATTTGTCGTGGTTTTCGAATATTCACTGTGGGCTTTATACCAAGCCAAGTTACAACCATCCCATTTTTGTATGAAAAGCATAAGTCGTTAAACCACTTAAATTGATCTATAGGTAACATTATGTATATTAAAGGTTAAATATAAAATTTAAAAATTTTTCAATTTCTTATATTACAAATATTACCTTATGAATTATAAAATAAGCATAAGATAAACTACATACATATTAAAGTGTATATTAAAAAAAATTTATTTACACAATTTAATATTAAGATGTATTTTAATTAATTTTAACGATTTAATAAATTTTAATATTTTTTTGATAAATAAATTTAATAAATTTCAATAAATGTTAATAAATTAATATAAATATTTTAATTAATTTTCTAATGAGTTACAATATATTAATTGTATGAATTAAAATGACTTATTATTATAATTGAAATTAATTAAAATCACTTATTACTTGCAATAATGTAAACACAACTAAGCATATACTTAATTTAAAAAAAGTTCATACACTTTACTATAAATGCTTATAATCATTGATATTAAGTAAAACTAGTAATAGTTTCAATGGTAATATACCTTCCAAAGGAATTTTTCTAATTTTCCAAGATAATCCAATGAACGGAAATGCCCTCGGTCCAGGTATGTATCCCAGAATATGCCTAATTTCAAAATACTCGGACATCCACAAATAAATTATAATAAGTAAACAAAATCCTGATAAATATATGGTACATAATAATATTGGTCCCATTATTGAATTATGGAATTGCTAAATGGAAGAAATTTTACACATTAATTCTATAAATTTATCTTGAGTCTATAATAAATCCAAATTCTTTGAATTTATATATCGTACTATTACATTTATTAGTATAATTATAAATAATCATATTTTTACAACTACTAAAGTTGAATACCTATTCACTTTTCAAATAACATTTTGAATTTTGAGAAATATAAAATATATTTTTTTCAAAGGTAAAATTTTGAATTGTATATTTTTATTATTTTTTAAACGTGAATTATAAATAAATTAAATATATAAAATATGACATAGTTTTTTGTTTGAATTATTCATTATGGATTTAATATGGATTATGCAAATGCATTAAGCACAACTTTCATTTAAAATTATACATACAATAAACATAATAAATGTAATAAACATAGTGATATGTATAATAGATATTTCTAAAGTAGTGCCCTTACACTTACTAAACAAAACTCTATTCAAACGTTACAAATTATTTTTCCAAATAATACAATTTATTTTAGATAATAAATTATATTATATCTATTATATTATAACTTAACTTATTATACTATTCACTATTTACTTTAGATACATAAAATAATATAATATAGATTCCATAATATTTATAGGATGAATATTTAACTAAAGTAAGTAATTGATCATTTTTACAAAGTTGTAAAATAATATTACCTTCAATGTTTAACAAATTGTAACAGAATTGTAATTCGACTAAACGACGAAATCACTTATTTCTTATCTAGCACTATTGAATGTACCTCGAATGGCAAGAGCACTAACAATGCTGAAGGTGAAGGCTTTGAAAGGAATACTTGCGAGCCAGAAATATAAAGTATCTATAGTAGGTAATTTGATAAGAAGCCTTCGCAACACCAACAGCCAAAGGCTCCACATCCTTGCCTGTCCTGAAGCCACTTCAGGCTTATGCATTATCAAATACTTGCTCAAACACACACACACTACCTTTCGCCTTACTTTATATCGTAATGAAAAGTAGGAGGATACCTATACTCTGCTGTTAGGTATACTAATGAAGAAATTGTTTGTATTTGGAGTCTAGAAGTGTACGTAATTTTAATATTTAAATCAAGTGTTGACAGGTATATGTATTTGAGAGAGGTATATGTTTGAGATTTCGCAATCTTTTTGAAGGTACAATATATGCGTTATATAGCCCATATATATTTTAAAAAGGCTCTAAACAAAAATCTCTGCTCTTTCAATTCATTAAAAATTAGCATTTTAATGTTTTATTTGACAAATGTTATGACTTATAAGGATAAAACTCCTGTCGAATTTCTTGAAAGTATAAAATAAATAATATCAATAGAAGAATAACTTGACATTTTTAATGACTATATCGAACATTTAAACATTATAAAATTTACAATGTATGCATTATACCAATTAAATGCTTAAGGTAATACTTATTAATTAATTTAAAACTAGTAATTGATAAATAATATATAATAATGCTATATGTAATATAATAACGTTAACACAATCGAGAAAAAGCAAACTAATTGTCAAATATTTAATTATGATGTTTTCATCAAATGAAAATATGTACGTTTTTATTTACAAGTGAAATTTTCAAAACTTAAATTAATATGCATGTGTCTTATAGCTGAATATTATCGAAATAGAGAATTTTTGCCAATACTACTATTTATACATAATATTCTTAATAATAATAAAACTATATTGCATTTATTTCAAGAATTTCTTTTCAATTATTAAATCGGTATACATTATTTACATATATCTCCACAAATACATATAATTATAAGTGTGTGTGTGTGTGTGTGTATCTTCTGAGTATATAAATATTTTATCATTACAATAATACACATCAGCCAAATACATTACCAATATACTTTTATTGCTTAATAATATTATAAAAAATTATAAAAATTGAAAAACTTTTAGGCAGAATATAATTTTCTGTACATAATTTTTCATAAAATATGTATCATCATAAAATATGTATACGAAATATTAAAATATAAAAATAGAAGCAACATTTTGTCCCATGCCTGTTATTTAGATCATATGGTTCTCAACGTTATAAATTATTATCAGACCATAGGGGTTCAATTATATTGGACTTTATTGAAGGCGGTGATGGTGGTGGTATGGGAGGTATTTGATTAGGCAAAAATTCACCAGGCCAAATGTGAAACGTGTCCAGGATGATTAATCCGCTCAGGACGAAACGCAAGGCATGAACGAAAATGTTTGGCACATGCTCGTGTTCCGCAGTTTTATGTGGGCATATAAACACGAACTTGGAGCTTCCTAAAGTGAAAAATTTTGTTGAATATATGTCGATTAAGCTAGTGAAGCAAATCAGCGTACTATGGGTCATTACACTCGTTAAAAAATATATTATGGGGAGTATTTGCTTTAGTACTGAAAGGATATTATGTGTATATTTCAATTTGCTTCGACCGAAATTGAAAAAAAAAGTTTTTGATTGGTATAAAAGCCTGCGGTTCGAATGTTATATTCATTGTCATGAAAACAATAATTATCTATAAAATTATTTCATTCAACAAGATACTAATTTTTTTATTGGATTACTACAATTTTATATACTATAATATCTTTTATTACTATAATTTTATTATTCTATATACAAGTATATGTTTTATAACAATTTCTCTAATAATGTACTTTATTTATTCATAATAAAGCAATTTATTAAATAACTTTTTCAAGGATTTCCTTTAAAAAATATATCTTACTATACTTGCTATTATTATTAATGCGTCGTTTTAACAGCAAATAACTTTTACTCATGAGCCAAAAGCTTATTTTTAGAGTAAATTTATAAAAGAAAAATGAATTTTATAGTAAATTAAAAAATTCTTTTACTAAATATATTGCAATTATTCTTTATTTATGTTTCCATTTTGTTATTTTCTTATGTAAAAAAAGTAAAATATCAAATTTAAAAAAAAACTCCAACAAAACATTTAATGAAATATTTAGTGAATTACAATACTTTGATAAATATTTTTAATTGTATTTATACGTAATTTATAACAAATAATAAATTAATAATAAATAATACGTTATGTGTTGTGAAACTTTGTAACAGACTAACTAATAAAGTCAAAAATATTTTAAAGCGCATATCCAAAAAGTTAATAATATTAATAATATAAGAATTTAATAAACTTGATGTCGATCTTCAATACATTGAAATGGGGCAGATTTGTCATAAATTATTATAACGTATGTATAAAAATTACCATTCAATGAAATTTTGTAAATGTTTGAAGTTTTGGAAAATAATTTTCTATAATGTCGGATGCGAATTGGATTATATCTGTCATCAAAATTATTCCAGAGGATTTTGTTTTCTTCGACATCTTTATCAAAATTTTTAATATTTAGACATTTCATCTTATGTAATTTAATAACAAAATAACAAATACTTTAAATAATATATTTTAAATATTTCAAATAATACAATATATATTCCAAAACTGAAAAAGTGGGTTACAGACTAAAAGATTTATGCAAATTTATAATTTCCCTTTCTAACTTCAGATTGTAGATTATTTCAATTTTTTAATACTATTCTATATATTTCAAAAAATCATTTTTTAATAAAATAAAATTATATCTACAATTAACATTAGAAAATTTAAGATTAAAATTTTAAGATTCATTTAAAATTTAAGTATAATACGAAAAACTTTAAACTCATTTTAAATTTTCTCTCTCTCTCTCTCTCTCTCTCTTTTCTTCTGTATTACTGACTTGTTATTTAAGAAATAATATTATTAATATTATCTGTTATATAATTAATATTATCTGTTCTTACTAACTTCAGATTTTTTAATAATGGCAGCTTTAGTTTAATTTAAATTTTTAACCTCATTATGCATAAAATAAATTTTTAGTATTTGGCATGAGTATAAAATTTCAGGTAAATCACATAATGTACATATACCTCTAAAATTGATGTGAATAAAGAATGGCTTATGAGAATCAAAGTAAGAAAGTCTGTCATTAAGAAATACAATGTATTTTTATTTTCAATATTTAACTTTTTATTTATTAATAATAAAAATCCAAATACAGAATGAGTATAGTCTTTTTAATATAAAGGAATCTGTTGCTAATCCATGTTCTTATTTTTAATTTTATATGTTTTTTATCCAAAACAAAACTTAGACAAATTAAATTTAATATTTTTTGTCTAATTGAAAATTTTAAACAAACAGACCTTTTTACAAAGTTTCAAATGACTACATTCATTCAATAAGAAATAAAAATCTCATCTAAATATGAAAAAACCATCTGTAAAATATAATTCGTAATATTTATAAACTATATATTGTATTATCGTATTTAATACGCTCGATATTCAAGAATCAATGGGAAAATCTTCGCACCGTGACGCAGCTTACATTCGTTGCATTTCGTAAGCGTGCAGACTAACGAGGGGAAAAGAAAAAGTAATTAAAAATGTCTTAAGGATATGAAAAAATAAAGAGAAAACTTGATAGGTTCAACGAGTGACAATGAGTACCGGGAGGTACTGAAAGGCGCGGTTGAACAGTACACGAATCGTCGCCATGACCTGGAGCAACGTTACCAGTTCCTCGACAAGAAGATCGCGATGATGGAGCACTCGGTGCCCGCTCTTATGGCCCTCCGCATCTGCCTGGCCAACCAGGCTAATTCCGAACAAGCGGCTGCGGATATCTTGATGGGGATGATGAAATCAATGCCGGACAGCCCCATGAAGGAGTTCGTCAACAGCCTGATCAGAGGCGTTGAGGGCTTGAACCGTGAGATGACCGAATTGCACGTACGGCAATAATCCTCGGGTTAGTCAGGTTAGAGGGCTAGTGAGAGGATGACTGGAAAAGTTGGGGAACGAGCGAGGGAGTGAATGGGGGAGCGATTTTAGAGATTCCACAGTTTCTTTTCGATACTTTATTTTCACTGCCGCTCATAATTTCGTAGATTCCTTGTTGATGCTTTTGGCATTATTTGATAATGACGAATATATTTCCTCGAAAAATATTAATGTTAATTAATGGTGTATTTATTATAA
>JAPYYT010004221.1:0-10458 GCA_030522565.1 Ceratosolen corneri | reverse complement strand
GGGTGTCCTCACATGCATCACAATAGAGAGACTTCGTAAAAAACCGAGTGAGAAAAATCCAAGAGCTACTAAATCCAGAGACAGAGTGGAGGTTTGTCCTATTATTGATTGTTTTTATAATTTAATATATAATAAATAGAATCGACCCTACTCATGGAGCGGGGTGAAGACATCAAAATGAAATGGTTTGCGCCATGCGGGTTAGAATTCTCTCAGCTTGTGAGATTTTTGTGGTATAGTTCATATATATTAAATATTATATACAAAGAATTAAGGTTTCAATCTTTGAACGCCTTAGATTATCTGGCTCACGTTACGTATTCGGCAGGGCTCCGACAATTAGCCATGTACAAATACAGTATGGAACATACTAACATCAATATCTACTAGAATAAACAACTCAATTTTATACATATAATTAACCGTTCTTCCAAACCTCGCGGTATTAAATTTAATCCTGAGTATTGTGTTAGTGCGGAATTTATACAAATCAATATAAAGACAATATTATATTTTTCCATATATTCGATAGAAGCAACATTATTATTTTCGTATACTTTCAATAGACCCTTTTACAATATTACATACGTCGTCTTCGTCTTAGCTTATTTCTATCCTGCTACACCTCCCCTTCTACTATCTGCCTCACCCGCTATCCACCCACATCACCTTCGGGAGAGTATACACTCGGGTTAGTTCCTTAACAGTAATGAATTTTCAAACAATGGGATATTATTAAGAGATTATGATAAGAATCTCGAACGCTTATATTATTTATAAATAATATTTTCTTGTATATATAAAGACTACATTAAAAATAATTAAAAATGCATTATTAAAACAAGATGTTGAAAAACCGATGTTACTCTTGAATTGATCTAAATGAAAAATTCATAAATAATTTCATGTTATTTGCTATTATTAGAAAATTAAAATGAAATAAAAATATGAAATTTATTATATATAATATGTTTTTTCACTTTTCTACCAAAATAGTTTTCTTAAAATAAATTTAAATTGATAAATATAACTACATCTCAATATATTAAATTTAATTTCAATTTAAAAAATTGCTTTTATGAACTTTTTATAAAACAGAAAAATAGCAAATTCCATTTATTAAAATAAAGGGATTTCGAAATTCAGAAATTTGATCGACTGAAAAAATCATTTTGCAGACTCATTCTACAGACTATAAAAATACACCGAAAGTAATATTTTAGTCCATCGCAAAATATTTTGCTATGAATAATATATTATACAGAAATTTATCATATACTATTGAATATCACTCTGTATCTAACATACTATGAATAATCAATTGTTGTTGTATAAGATGTTGAACAAAAGAAAATGTAATTAAAAATAAAATATTCGTAAACTGAATCGTTAACAAAGTAAAATCAGGATGAAAATATAAAGAGGTATTTCCAAACCATCTGCGTACGTAATTGAATTATAATTCTATTCATATTTTGGTGATATAGTTCATATATATTAAATTTTATATACAAAGAATTGAGGTTTCAATCTTTACAAAATTATATAATTTTATAAGACTTATAAAATTAGATTAAAAGAAATAAATAATAAAATTTTAAATTTGTTATAATTTATTTTATTAGTTTTTTTTTTATATTTATATACCATTGTACATGATCAGAATTAAAGGTCATAGTTTATTATTTATTATAAGTAAAATTTCTCTCAAAACGAAATATATCAGAAAGATCATAGTTCCTTCACTCTGAAAATATAATGATCAATACAATAATCTTTAAAATTTCTTTTCCATTACAGACAAGTTAGTGCGCTGTAGCCCACAAAAAGAATGTCCTAAGTTTCTTTTTCATTTTGTTGTCTTATATTTTCCTCAATATAGAGCCTCTATATACTTATTAGTTATCTTTGCATCTTATCTTCTAACTACGAACTTAATCAAGCTTTTCCTTGTTATTAATTTATTTATAATAATTATAAGCATTCATGCACTCAAGAATATAAAATAATAACTATAAATTTATCTGAAATAATAAAAACACATGGTCTATACTAATTCAACTAATATTAAATACAGGAGCACATTGTAACTTCATTTAATAATGTATATAAATTTATTCAATTAATATTATTTTCTTTTGACCCAACTCTATAATCATTAATTTTATTATTAAAATTCATTTGTTCTATCCTGATGACATCAACTATTCTTATTTAAAACATGAGTTGCGAAAAAAAGAAAATATTGTATAATATGCATTTGTACTCAGCGGAAAATACCTTAAATCGATATTTTACTTAATAAATGTAATACCACTTGATTAGTTTTTATTTTAAAATCAATTTGTAAAATAAATATAAAAATACATTATAAAAGAATTGATAATCTAGTAAATATTTTATGTGAAAAATTATAAATCGTCAAAAAGTTTCTAAAAAATTATATCGAATATTATAAAAAAGTGTAGATATGAATCTATGAATTCTAAAGAAATCGCAACTTCTTTTATAAAAAAGTTCTTATAAATTTTCGCATATATTTACACATATTGTTTATACGTACATGAAATTCTTACACTGCATAAAATATTGAAATTAAATAGTATTTACATTGAATTATGGTATAAAACACGAGAAAAACTTAAAAATTATACAAAAATAAATTTATAAAAGTTATTGTTTTAAACATTTTGTATAAATCATAAACTGGATTATTAATCACAATAAAATTTTCATACATTTAAACGTATTTTCACAACTTTTTCAATTTTAAAATTTACATTATACATAATATAACAATACATATACGCTCATCCGTATTCCTATGCATATTAATGAATAAGAACATATTTTATGCTATTATATGTAAATTATGTATAAATTCTTACATCATTTTTCCGAGTTTTTTTGCATGAAATATTTAATTGAATCAGTTTTACTTAATTAATGTGTACAATACTTTTCATGTTTAATGACTTTTAAATTTGTGCTGTTTTATATGTATTGTTGATGCAGTTGTGTTGATCCCATTCCTGGACATATCACAAATTTTACTTCTAGTAAATAAAACTGGTTTAATAAGATTATAAAATACTAAAAAAGAAATATATTATGTTGTATTCTATACATTTTTAGAAAATAATAATGATTAATTATCAAATTATGATATCAGACCGAAGATAATTTTTCTGGCCGTAATTATTATATAATTTAGTCATTATAACTTATACTGTTCATATAAGTCATTCTTAAGACATTTTATTTCTAAACGTATTTATAAGACATGCTTTCTTATTACTAATAATTTATTATATAAACAATATTTCTTTATTCAAGAATTTTAGAAAATTATTAATTTTATCAAATTATTTAAGTCAGTTTATATAATCATAATATTTTAATTAATATAATATACACAAAATAACATTCTATTAAAAATTATTTTATAAATAGTATGTAATTGTGTATAATTCTACTTAAGAGTATTTGAGAAAACGTAAATATGTTCTCATTTTCCATTGACATTTATTTGTTCATTCCTTTTTTTTCTATTTTTTATCGCTGCGTATTTAAATAATAATAAATAAATAGAATAAACATGAAGATTGAATGGAATTTGTTTAATATTACTTTAAATTTAATTCCATATTTTTAATTTATAGTTATGCTATGTTTATCAAATTTCATATATTAAAAATAAATTTAGGAATATATTACATTAAATTTATTTGTATTTTTAAAATATTTAATTATTTTGATAAGAGTTATTAGTTTTATTTTTATTATAAACTAACTAGGACACTATTTTTCTTTCACTGATTTCTAGTTTTATTTTACCGAATCTTTGAATCCAAATTAATTAATACAACCTCAAAATGAATTTATGTACTAGAGTTCACCATTTAATAATTTTACAATTATTTACATTTAATCTTTTATAATTTATTAATTTATTTTTACTTGTTCAAATAGTATTAAATCATTTTTAAATAATTGATAAAAAATTACGTATAAATCAAGCATTTTAATCATTATAATTGAGATTTTAAATCAATGCAAAAAATTAAATATACATATCTAAGTAAATGTTTTTTATATTATTTTTCATTCTAAATTTTACATTTATAACTTTAAATTAGCATCAGATTAAACTGAATATTAATAATATTTGTTCAAATTTAAACATATTTTATTTTAATTATTTTATTTAAACAAAAAATAAAAGTTTTTAATTCAAAATATATTAAATTATCAATGTTTGAAAATTGAATTTCTAATTTTTTATTATTTTGTTCTACTTATTTTCTATTCAAAACACTGGCTTTAAAAAATTCAGACAAATACCAAATTTTATTCGTTTACTTCATAATAACATTTAGCATTATTTTTTATGTATATACAGGTTGGCTAAATGATGTTAGATAATTAGTAAAAATAGTCAATACATTGCTGATTATTCGTTGCAAGTATATTATTACCTTTTTTATATAATTTATTTAATCTGTCTAATTACAATTAGTGAATAAATTATGGTATGATAATTAATTTTAGTTTTCATTGATTTCATTATATCATTTTTTATCGCTGACCATAAAATTAGAAAACATTCGTTGCTATGCAATTTGTTAATTTCATATTTTTATTATACAAATATTAAGATTAATTTTATAAAACAACAAATAATAAAAATACTAAATTAAAAAAAAGTTATAATAATTTTATTTTTGAGAAAATGTCTAATATAAACTTATTTTCTACCATTTCTTTATCTTTCTGTAAATACCAATCAGCCAGTCATTACTGTTTTATTACAATTGCCGTCACATTGTAATAATTTGTTGTTGAAATATTATTAAAAAGAGAAACAATTATTTTAAAAGTTTAGGTTTTATACTCTAAACGGGTTGCCACATAAAAAATTATAGTACTTTAACACAGATATCAACTACCTTTTTCTTTAATTTTATTAAATTTTATTAAATTATTATCCGAATGTATCACTTATGTTATTTCTTTATATAGTATGGTAACTATTGATTTTATCGTATTTTTTTCTTATAAATAATCCTTAAAAATGAATTAAATTTTCAACGAAAAATGAATTGTTCACACATATTTTTTATCTGTATGTGAAAATATGTGAAATGAGTGTGTACTAATCATAATGCTTGACTATTCGTTTTTCTTTCATTTATTATTGTGTAAATAAAGTCTATAAAAATGTATTCTTTTAGTATATTTATCTTCATTCTCTTAAATTAAATTGAAAAATTCTTTTTGCTATTGATCTTTTAAGCACGAATTGAACATCGAAGTAAGTACTCGACAATATACTTGTACATCATAATATATATAATAATTATTACGAAACTTTCATGTATTAGTTGATTACTTTTTAAACCGAAAAATACAGAATTAGGTTCAACTAAAAATATTTATTTCTAAAAATATTTATTTCTAAAAATATTTATTCTTAGCTACATTTTTATATCGGATATTAACTTAATAAATCGAAAGCATGGTAAAATAATATTTGGATTTCAAAACTTTTTTTCTTATACTGTTGTAAATACTATTTAAATATAATTAAATTTTAGTTAAAATATTTATTGTAATAAATTAATTCATAAATTGAGTCTTTCTAAGTAATTTTAATAAATTAAACTCTGCCAGTAAAAAAGTTTAAAAGTAAGTATAACTCATATATATTATATAAATCTCACAATAAAATATATTTTACGATTAAGTAAAATAATAAGAATGCACATTTTTAAATATTATGATGTCTTAAAAATCCATCAGATACACATATATAAAATACAGAAAACTTATAATATGATGAAAAATAAAGTTTCTTCTATAAAAGCATAATGTCCCATGTTTCGATTATTTTTGGAATAATTATATAAAAATAATAATAGTACATATTTTTTAAAGATAACTATTTAATTAATTAGAAATGCCAATGTTAATATAAATATTATATGTAACTTTTAGAAAGTTAACGATATTAAAGAAATTTCTTAACTCAAGGTAAAATAATGTGTCGAAATATTAAAAAAAAAAACATTTTCAGTTTTATTTTTATATTTTTGTCATTATTTTCTCTCAAGTGCACTATTTCTCACCTTTTGTCATTCTATCTTCATTTTTTTCCTAAAAAGAGTAGAAGTGATAGATAAATTTTATTACGATTACTGTATATGGTATTCAAATACAAATGATATAAATGTAATTTCTCTAATAACTTATTAATGAAATTCTCAATCGTTTACGTTTTCTTTTTTATTCAATGAATATCTCTTATACTTTAATGGTTCATTCTTAGTTTTTTAATTCTTTCATTTCACAGGTCTCAAAAACTGCTTCTTTATTTTCTCTTGCTATTTTGTAAATAATATGATACAAGTTAAATAATTAGTATAACCTGTTTTTATTCATTTCACGATTAAATTCAGGAAATGTTAATAAATGAACTGACATTAGATATTTCACAATTGTCAATTTGTCACTTTAATTGTTAAAGGAATACTGAAAAATGTTAGTCAATCGGTGGTTCATTCTTTATCTATAAGCCATCACATATTACTGTTTTACAAAATGGTATAAAACATTTTTTGGATTCGCAATATAAATTGTTTCATAAATTGAGAAATATTAAATCTATCAGAATTAAATTTATATCGATTAAATGTAAGTTCTCTGGTAGGTAGTAGTATGTAATAATCATACTATTTAATGCTAATAATACAAAATCATACTATCATACTATTTAACTTAATGATAGATCAGTGAACTTTACAAAAAAAAATAAAGAATTTGTAATTATACTATTTTTTTTTTGTTCTTATTTGATATAAGTGAATAGATACATTAATGCATTAACATTATTGTAAAATGTATAATATACATATATAATAACATTTTTATACAATTTTATAATTAAAAATTGCCACGTAAATTATATCTTAATTTTTACTGTATCGAGAAATAAATTATTAAATCAATTTTATTTGAAGCATTATATAAAATTAATATAACTAATTAATGATAAGACTTAATATAAAATAATACGAACACGTACCACCACGTTATATAATTACTAATTGCATAAAGAAATTAATAAAAATATAAATTTATTTTTCCAGTATAATATATTTATTTTATATATTTTTATGCTTATCACATAAAAGTCTCAAATAAAATATTAAAATACAAATAATTTCTAAGTCCAATAATAATTAAAATAGATCAAAGTATTATTTTACGACATAATACAATTACTTATTACTATATAGGAAGATTTTATCTATTTTGCTTTTTACAACTATTACAAAATAACTTAAAAACATACGTAAAAATAAAAAAATACGCGAAGGAATAAATATTTATGAAATTTATAAAAATTCTTTATCATTTTCTATATTATCAAATATAATTCATTGTACTAATAAAAATTAACATTTCTAATTATTTTTAATTATATAAACATAACATTTCTAATTAATCTAATATACTTTCATACTTTTTAATGAAAGTAATATGCCATAAATTAAGTGATCCTAAATAAAGAGAAGAAAAATAGAGAAGTAAATCGATTGTTCTGCACATCATGCCTTCACTGTGCCAAAAATGAATTTTTTGTTTAATTAATTCTTATAATCTATTAAAATATTTATTTTATATAATGACTACTAAACCGATCATTTAAACAAAAAGCGGCTTTTCATTATTTGCTTAGAATAAAGACTATTTCTGAATTAAAAATTCATATTTTAAAAATAAACTAATCTTATATTAAATTAAGTAAAAAATAACTTTATTCGTAGATTTAACACGTTTAAATGCAATATATACATACTTGTGACGATTTACTTATGATTCTCTGTTGAAAGAGAAGTATAGTTTGACAAACTCATTAGGTCGAACGAAATAAAAAAATTTCAAACGTTTCACTTATTACTGCCAGTTAACCTTTATCATATTAATGTAAGTATGTTGATGCAAAGTCCAGAAAATGTATTTTTTATTTTATTTTTTATTTTTATTATTAGTCGTTGTGCAATTCTTATTCAGAATAAATTTTATAGTATATTCAATAAAAAAACATTTTTAATAAGTAAATAAATTTCTGATATGAATTATGTATTCATGAAAATCATAACGAGATAAACTTTAAAATATTTGAGTTATGTACATTAACTATTAAAAATTATCAAACGACATAGCATACAGAAGTTTTTATTAATATTTAAAACAAATATTTTAAAAATTCAATGTACATAATAAATTTGTAATATATACAGATTTCATTCCTACTTATAATTAAATTTTCATAAAAAGAAATTATTGACTCATTAGAATATATATATCTTGTATCTATTAAAAAAAAAAAAACAAATATTAAAATAAAAAAATTTTTAAAACAAAAAAGAAATTTATAATAAAATATTCTTATTTATACAATATCACTTAAATTATCTAGTTGATCTGTTCGTTAAACAATTTATCACCATAAAATTTAAACTAATTTTATATGAAAAGAAGGAATTTTGTGTAATTAATAATGAATCTAAATTAAAAATAATATATGATGTTAGAATATACTACAAATTCTAATGAAATATTTAAGGCATAAATTTGTTTTCATTTATGAACCAAGATAATTCACAGTCCCAATATTGTAAAAGTATAGAAAGATCATAAAATAACTTGTTCGATAAAATTATAGAATTGCACAACAAGTTACGAGAACACGTCATCTCTAACTCTACTCTTTACCACCTTAAAGTAAAAATTAAATCTCTTTACAATTCGGTGACGGCATAGAGATTGGGGTCGCTACCCTGCATCTGGTTAAGCGTAGAAACTTGTTGCTGTTGCTGTTGATGCTTATCGTGTCTCCTGTTATATGTGCCATACATATTGGGTACAGTACTGCCAGAATTATTGGCGACAACATGATTAGTAACCTCGTAGCCATTACCATGTGTCCGCGAAAAATTTCGGTCAAGAGTGCGCACCTGATCTTGCATTGAATGTTGACTCGGATGCTGCTGATCCTGAATGCGTAGACTAGGTGTCTTATTGCGTACGAGTGAGCGAAATTGGTTCATGTTGGTCTGGGAACGTGACTCGATTTCCCAGCTGTTGTTCGAGTTGTTCATATTGGGCAAGGGTAGAGGACGACAACCGGTCTGATTCCACGTAGATGTCGGTCCATGCTTTAAATTAGCCAAGTTCTTTGGATCAAGAGTCTGAGTTTTACGCAAGTCCTGAAAAGTTGCTAGATGTTGAGATCCTCCAATGTTACTGTGCGAATTATGTGATAAGGGACCACCAGTGAAGGAAGCTACACTTGGTGTCCATGGCGGTTCTCTTCCTGTAACATTCAGAATGATGGTAATATTTTCCTCTTTATTTTAACAATATAACCATGTTTGAGAAAGCAATTTATTGATATTTCTTTTAATTCAATATATTAAAAGAAAATATTAATATTTAATAAATAAAATTGAGTAAAAATACAATTAAATATTACTTAGTTAATAATATTAATATTATTGATTTTAACATAAAATCTTTATATTTAACAAATTTTATTTAAAATGTACTATATTACACTTTAAAAAGATGAAAAACACTTCAAATGTAAAACATTTTTTAAAAAATCCCTGTAAATGTTGGAACAATTTATTATGAAGAATAGTCTACGATAATATAGAATAAATTTGTATTTAATTTATTTGTTATATGAAATATGTTTATTCGTACTGTTCAAAATTCCGTATTAATTTTGTGAGGTTCTATTAGTATATTTATATTTTTAATTTTTCTTTAAAACGGCTCTAACCCCTCTTCTTTTGACCGTTACGATGATGTCTTACAAACATTGTTGTTATGTGTATAGCGCATTGCAATAGGCATCTGAATATTGCTCGATTTGAAGGTTATAAATGCATGGGTTAAGCGAAAGGATTTTCCTAAAAGAAGACAAAGGTCTCAAATAGTATTCTTCGTGGCATCCACATATGAAAGGAGATTGCGACAATAGCAATTACTGTGGTATCCACACACGCCGGTCTTGTACAGTAATTGCAGTGGTATTCCACAAAAATAGGAAGCTTCTTATAATAGTAATTACTGTGGTATCTACATAAGCCGATAGTCTCAGTGGCATCCATACACGCCGATCTTGTATAGTAATTACAGTGGTAATCCACAAATTAAAAACCAGTGAACACTGTGACATCCACATAAATAAGGAGATTCACATAATCAATAGAGTAACATTCAAGGTAAGAAGTTAAGTTACATTAGACAGTATTACAATCAGACCAGGAGGTGATCGATTATGACTGTTCGGGCGTAACCCCGAGTGTGAAATTTCAGATAGTGGAAGGGGTGAGATAGCAGGGAGTAAAATAAAAAAGAAAATTAAGGTAATCCGGATAACGT
>JAPYYT010004220.1:0-16807 GCA_030522565.1 Ceratosolen corneri | reverse complement strand
CTGACTGTTTTGTGTTACCTGTTGTGGCAGTTGATTGCAGTTAAACGCCCTTGTACCTGAGAAGGCGCTGTAGCTGCGTGAAAGTTGTGCGACAGTCGTGTGTAGAATTCCGCCTTTCTTGTAGTTAGTGATTTCGCCGTAGAGAGCGTTGCTTGTAGTTTGTCAGGATTGAATTTCTTTTACATTTTCTTGGCTAGCCCTCCCCTTTTACTATCTACTTGTTCTCTCCTCTCATCGAGGTGAGAAGTTTTAAACACCCACGGAATTACTTTCAAAACATAATTTGTTGAGGTATCCTCTACCTAACTCTCGTGGGCTCAGCTTTACATGTTCCGATGTCCTACTAATAGGGATTTCACCTGCGTGACTGATGTTAAAGAGCGTGCATATAATAGGAGTAATGTTGACGGCAGGATAGATTCAATCGTTGAACACGTGTGTGCGCTGGTTACTATTATTTAATGATAAATTCTCTATTGCTGCATACAGCGGTTGATATAATTATTTGTGCTTGGTTGTATGTGTGTGTGTGTTAGTTGTGTGTGTAATAATTAGCAGTCGCGATTATCCGTGAATGGTACACGATAACGGTTTCGACGCGTAAACGGAGAATCAATGGTATTTGAGAATCCACCGTGCGACTAGTCTCTTTCAATTTGAGATAGATTTAACAAACCTCTTTCTCGAAATTTAACAAAAATTTAACAAATGGTACAATGCAAGGTTCTATTGTAAGTTGACCCTGCACTTTTTTGCTCTTTTACGTAGAGCGCGAGTAGTCCCAAGAAGGTCCCTGATCTTGCCCAATGCGAGCGGATTACCACAGTCTGCTGACCCGGCGCGGATGCACGGAAAAGGATAGCCCCCTCTTTGTCTCTTTCTGACAAAGTCTCAGCGTTCCAATTACCTACGTTGTCGCTGGATGCCCGGTACTATCAACCCATGTGTTGACAAACTTGCTTTACTTCAGCCGTAGAAAGTACTTCGAAACCATCCACAGCGGCGCTTAATCAATCTTCGTTGCCTTGTTACGGCTACTACTAGGATTGTCCATTTTGAGAATCAATTGAAGATTGATAATCGAAGTCAACCAAAACGACACTGTACTCACAGTTCGCATTGCGACTTTTCGCCACTCCGCTGGAACTAATTCATCCGATTTTTCCTATTGCTCCCACGATCGGCAATTTGTTACCCTAATTGTCATTGGTGCACTGAGTTTTCTGTCCCTGTTGTTTTTGACCGTTAGGCGGGCCTTTTCTCCCATGTGGTCACATTATGGCTGAGGCCACTACGTAGCCAAGCAGGGGAAACCGAGAAGTCGTGTTGCCTTGTTTAGCCCGGGCCCGGGATGATATATTAGACGGATTTCCGAACATAAATGTATGTAAATAAAAATATCTTTATATTTTCTAAACTGTTACTTAATAATTTAATAATAATAATAATAATAATAATAATAATAATAATAATAATAATAATAATAATAATAATAATAATTATCAATTATTATTATCAAAACCAAGGTATGGTAGCTCTATTTTAAAGGAGGACGAGGGATATCTGAAAAATTTTATTGTACTTATGATTCGTTAAAAAATAACTAATGGGGTATGAACTTATATATAATCTTTTAAATATGTATTTATTTCTAAAACATAATAGCAGAATGAAAATTAACACATACTTTTTAATGTATATTCATAAATAGAATCATTTATATTTGGATCGATCAAAAATCGATTTGAAAATGTAAAAAAAAAAAATAAAGTATATATTAAATTATTTAATTCCATTAAAATATTCAAAATTTAGTTAATTCATATTTTTTTAATTATTCTTTTATAAAGTTTTTTAATAATTTTTAATTACTACACTTTTTTTTTGAAAGTATAATCGTAGCATAATCAAATAAAATCATTTATGCTTTTGTCAATTATGATTATAAATTATTAACAATTAATCGATATATGATTTATTATTGATAAATATTAAAAATAAATAATATAAAATAAAATAATAAAACAAGAAAGTAATGTTCCCCTTAAAGAATAATAGAGAATTAGTTGGATTAATTAAACCTAATACTTTATTAATTAAATAATAATATTAATAATAATAATAATAATAATAATAATAATAATAATAATAATAAAAGAATTATAATAAGTAACGGCTTATATAATTGATAGCTCAAGACTACATTAATCCTTTCGATGGAAACTTTTTCAATTACATGTACTGACTTAACATGCATATTAAAAACAAGACATTTAAATATATTTTTTCGGGAATTAACTCGATAAAGAGCTCTCCCACGGTGTTCTGAGGGAGAGGCCGATAGTGTAGGGGGAGAGACAGCATAGTAGAAAGAAACGGAGACGAAGACGACGTGCTTATGCTGTAAAACTGTTTTTATTTAAGTATTTAAATATAAATTTATATATTTTTTTAAGTATTGAAATATAATGCTGTCTGTAGTCGATATAGTAAAAATATACTGCTATTGTAATCTTGAATTATTATCCTTGAACTATCTTAATATTCAGGCGTAAATTGAATATCACGACGCTTGAAGTGGTGTTGTCTTGTTCTTGTCCGCACAGCCGCTATATTCAGGCGTAAATTGAATATCACAAAGCGTGCACTCGTTGTGGTAGTTTAGATCAACAGGGGTTTCCTGCGAGTCGTAGTTCTCCATACTGGATATAGTGTTGAAGCTGGTACGGGTTGATGTAACGGGCAATTGATGAATTTCGCGTCAGCAATAGCTTCCTTAATTACACTTGCTCGCGCTTCTTTGCGTGCAGGGCGATTGAATGTTGGCAGCTATCTTTGTACTTCAATCGCGTCTAGCGAGTATCAAAGTCCTGATCACTTATTTTTTCTTATTAGCGTGAGTTTGAATCTTATTATTTTTTATTCCATACACTGGCTCTCTAACAAGCTAATCAATTAACACAAGTTTGTATTTGTTTTAATTGAGAGATTGCAAAATAATTGATTTCTAAATGATTTATGAAAATTCATGCGGTTCTGCTACCGCGCGCCGATTGCGCGATATTTAGTCGTCACCACGCTTCTCGCGCGGGGGGGGGGGGTTCTTGTTCATTTATGGAAGTGGGAAGTTTCGGTGATTAGTTGAAAACTAATTATTTAGCTGTTATTGGTGCCCGTTGACCGCTAGTGTTAACGCCCTTGTAGGTGGAAATGATGGCCGTTCGCGCGTTGAACCGCCGCGCAGGTACTTGAGATATTGTACCGACGCTTTGAGCGCATGGATCGGCTTAATATTTACACTTTTTAAAATATGCATCTATTTGGTATGAAAAAAAATCGTATGAAGCTTGGCAACTGCGCTTCGGTTCCTAGAAAATAATTTCCGTTAATTTTACTAGGCTCGTATTGCAAGACAATTGATGGTCATTTTGACCACTGACGAACTTTGCAGTGCAGTCTGGGGAAAACCTAAGGTTTAAAAATCACTGGCGATCTAAAAATATACTTGAAATATTGTAAGTATTTTTGTCGGCTTCTGTCGAACATCTGGCCATCATAAACAAAAAATATTCAATACAATTTTCAAGCCAAGTAGTATTATGTAACGACGTTCGAAATTGATTTGGGTTCTCGAACAATATTTCTAATCATTTTTTTATTATCATATTTTAAAAATAAATAATTAATATTGTACATGTTTTTATGTGTTGATTAATTAAAAACATAATAAAAATTTGCCATGCAATATAATAAATATAAGGCAATAAAAATATAATGATAATTACATTTATTTCATTAAAATTTATATTCATTTGTATTTTTGAAAATTATTATTTGAAATGAAATATAATACAATGTTGATCTATAGTATGTTTTGGAATTGTATTTCAACCATTTAATGTAGTATGTTCTCTTTAATAAATAATTATTATATCTATATTAAGCAGTACTTAGTATAAGTTTAATACAAGGTTCATAATTATCCGCAATTGTTATGAATAATATATGATTTCAATGATTTATAATTAATTGTAATGTATTGAGTTAAATGAATTAATGTATTATTTAATTACGTAAATGAATAATAAGAAACTTCATGATCATAAAATGTTTGGAGTTTATAAACTATGTTAATTGCTTAAATATAAATGTTATTATGTAACTATTTTTTATACGAAAATTATATCCGTAGAAAATTAAAAAAACGAATTATGTACAAAATAATATGTAATATAACATTCTATAAATATAATTATAATGGGTATTTTATTTTTGCACATGGTGTTATTTATTTTATTCTCTTGGTTTTCAAGATAAAAAAATAATATAAAATTCTTATTATTAAATAATATATTCAAATATTGATAGAAAAATTAGATAAAATGTATATTATAAATAAAGTAAGTAAAGCTATAATATAACTGTATTTTTCTTGTAAAATACTTTACATAAAAATGTTCATATATAAATAAAAATATTTTTACAATTAGAGCAAATCGTATCAATATCATGTACGTAAAAATGAAATCACCATCAATGTACAAATATTCAAAATTCCATAGAAAATTATTGAAATACATCTTTTGATTTTTACTACATTTTGATAATCCATTCATCAATATAAAATAGTCGATTTGTAACATTATGTTAGGTTTGAAAAATGTATTGATAAGATGTATTTGTACGAAACGTAGTTTATGTGTATTACATCAAGAACCTAATAAATTACAAAGTTTAAATATCAAAAATTTTATTTTTTTTAATAAAACAATCAAGACATAAATTTACGTTATATAAATGTATTTCCTTTTCATTCTTTTCTTTAATTTCTATACTACTTATAATTCTGTTGAATTGATCGCAATATTTTATCTTTATTTCCATCTTTGCTTTAGATATTTTCTTTCGTTTTTAACTTTTTAGTATTTTATTTTTAATTTCATCAATACTCAACTTCTTTTATATTTTATAAAGCTCTTGACTTTATAAAATATCAACATTGATTTAATTGTTTCCTTTTTATCTTATCATTTGTACCGTGTGGTTCAGTCATAATTTCTATCAAATAGCCAAAGTCGATGAAGATGATTTTTAATATAAATATATATATATATATGTATATATATATTTATTTATTTATTTATACACGAGTTATTCTTTTGGATTTGTTCTGCAATTTTGAAGATTACTATTGGTTAAAAAATAAATAAGATATGAGAATGAATGAAAAATATTAAAAGGTAAACATTGTTTTATTAGCATGAAAGTAGATAAATATAATATATATAGATACATATAAGATAAAATACAGAACTGGGTTAGAATCCTAAATGAAGTTTTAATAATTTGATAATGTTTAATTAATATTTATACGGTAGAAGTCATGTAATCTCATTGTAATCTCAAGAAAATATTAATCAGAAAATAATAGAAAATAATAATAATCAGAAAATATTTAACATTTAAACTGTACGTCTTAATTTTTGTAATAGTCTTATTAAATATCATATAAAAAAGATATTATTAGTAATGTCCTTATATTTGTAGTACTTTTTAAGATAAGTAAATTACAGTAATTTTATCTCTCAAATACGCGTAGTATTGGATGTTAAGTTATTTATAATATTATAACTTCAAACTCCAAATTATAATTCAATCTTATGACAATTACAATAAAATGAGTCGTATTTATAATTAATAGTAAATGAATCTATTTATGTTTATTATTAAACCATCTCAAAATATAAAAAAAAGTTAATTATATAAATTTTGTTCAGGAAATAACCTGAGTGTGAATTATCCCCAAGATGTTTAATTGGAGAAACGGATAGCGAAAGGAGAGGGAGATAAATAGATGTTGAATGTTTGTGCGTGCAATGTTCTCTTTGGTATAAGTTGCTATATTGAATCTAAAATGTATATATATTTTTATTGTTTCGTGTTCAAGTAATAAACGACTTTCAGTATAATCCCAACGTCCAGTTGTAAGTTGAATACCGCATTGCTTGTGTAGGGCTTAAAGCCGTGTGAAATCCTTATAGTTGGATGCCTTTCATGCAGCCATGGTGATCAGTCATTATCATTATCAGTCATCATCCACTCTGTCCGGAAGAGGAATCCTTGCCCTTTTTGCCTTTATGTCCTTATTTAAAGGTTGAACCGCAGTTGAGATTGAAGCTTACCTTCCTAAGCTTGAGTGCAGGCGTCGAGAAAAGAAATCTAGTAAAGCCTTGCACTTCTTCTCAATGTGCAAGATAGCTTTCAGCGCTATGTCCAATACTGACACTGATCCGGGTTCAGAGCACTTATTGACTACAGTCGATTACTGAAATTATCGTCTAGTCTAATTTATTTATATCACTGCGCTTTTCGCAAGGATGTGGTCATTTACTTGTAACCGTGGGAATCGAAAGTTCCAGTTATTAAATCACCATTATCTTTGTCATATAATTGATGCACTTGAATAATTATGTATGAACCCTGTGTTAGGCCTTAATTGACAATAGATGGT
Organism: Ceratosolen corneri; assembly: GCA_030522565.1. NCBI lineage: Eukaryota > Metazoa > Arthropoda > Insecta > Hymenoptera > Agaonidae > Ceratosolen > Ceratosolen corneri. The sequence goes on along the minus strand of JAPYYT010004220.1, from coordinate 10,296 downwards.
TGTTGCGCTGCTGCGCAATAGATAAGGCGTCAATCCTTGTTTCCTTTTTCGATGAGAAGCGTTTGACTAGAGCACGAGGGGTGATTAGCGCTCTTGACGTTCCCAGAATCTTTATAGCGATGTTGATATTACTTTGTTTTCTATAAGACACACGACAGACAAAAGGCTACACTCTAGTAGACAGAGAGTCGTACAAATGGTCACATTGCAACGGAAAGGCGACACTTGAAGGTTTTAATCAAAGTCTAAGGAACATCTGGTAAAAAAGTAAAAAGAAAAGAAAAAAAAAAAGAGTCATCTGGTAACTACAAACACGCTCGAATATTCTAACGTACTTTTCAACAATGAGGTATTATTCAGAGACAATCAAACAAATGTATTAGTATAAAAAATATATCGATATTTAAATTATGTGTTTTATTAGAATTATAGGGACTCCGCCTCAGATTAGTCATATTTGGCCTACTCAAGAAATATCTGAATAGTTTTATAAGCAAAAACTATAATAGCTTTGCTATTATTTTAAATATAATTAAGAAATATATTCTATCGATATATAAATAGATCAATATTCAAAAAGTGTTTAACCATATTTTAGATATTAAGCTTATTCTAGCCTCATAAATAAAATATATGTAAATATATTATTTCACCCATTTAGTGTATATAGAATAGACTAATTCGGATGATTATCTGAATTTACATCGTGCAACAGTTAGAAATAGAACAACTTTTGCAAATATTTGTGTTAATACTTAAAACTTAATATATATACTTTAAAAGAATCACAACTACTACCATCTAGTAAACTATAAGCATTTACCATCAATTCCGAAGATTGTCATATATTTTAAAAATTTTTGTTAAAACTATCTCGACATTTGCTTACTCCTGAAAGTGATTGATGTATTTGTTTTTTCTCCATTATCTAATCTACTTGCATAATATATTTAATTAGTGTAACTGAGTATTTTAATAATTATTATTAATAAATTATTGTTTTATTAGTTTTATTTATTATTATTTTATTAGTTTATTTGTATCTTTATTTATATGATATATTTGTATCTTTTCTCAGAAAAACAAAATTGTTTTATAAGCATAAGTTTTTGAGGTTTAAAAAAAATAGTGACCAACATTATTATATCACAGAAATTTAGGTTAACTTAACCAGTTTAGCGGATCCTTGAAAATATTTTTAAAAAATCAAATTCTATTTTATAAACTAGTAATAGTTTAGTAGTTTATAGATTTATAGATTTGACAAAATATATTCTTAGTATGGCTTTCTTACGGTTGAAAAATTTTGTACACTTAAAACATAATTTTTTTAACTAGTTTGGACGATATCTATATTATTTATTTTCCACGAGCACTGAACAACTCGAACAATTAGAACGGTTACCTGTAGCATACGCCTTGAAACGACTGACAGCATATATTAATCCCCAAGGAACATTACAAGTTGGTAGTCAACTCAACAAGGCAACAGTTAGTCAAGAGCATCCTGCCATCTTGCCTCGTCATTCTCATTTAACAACACTTATAATTGCTAATATTCATTTACAAAGTTTACACGAAGGCATAGAATAAACACTATTCATATGTCAGGCAACAATATTGGATTCTATAAGAACTCATATTTTTTATTATATGGTATATACTCGACATGGAGGAATTAATACTCAATAATGAATGAGTTAATTACCAATTAAACGAGTTACACTTTCAAGACCATTTACTCGTACAGGAATTGACAGGAATTGCAGGACCTATTATGTTCAATCTTTGGAAAAGGCGATGTTCTAGATCTGTTTTTGTATGTTTTACCATATCGGCAGTACATTTGAATATAGTGAGTTTTATTGCTGTAGATTCATAGCTCGACGAGTGTGGTACGACCTTCAAAGGAGCAAATATAGGCAGAAGCAGATTCAGACAATCGGTGAAATATTATTTAAAACACAATATCTTTAAGATCAATGTCTTTTAAAAGTGCCTTCTTGCTGGAGTAACGTTTTTGATGACCTTGAAAGAGGTGTCCAGTAAAATCAACGGACAAAACCTTCTAGAAATTCTCAATTCAAATTTGAAAACTGTAAACAACCAGCCGCGCTTCGTCTATCGTACAACATCGCAATCCACAGCCCGGTACTTAGAACCACAGTCATCACTTCGCCGTCACCGTCCCTTTCAAAGGGCGTTGACACTATTTGCCAAGAGTGCCAATGACAGTATAATGATCAGCTGTCATCCAATCGTCGAAAGTTCCCACTTTCATAAAGTCAAATATGATTACTCCTTAACAAGGAGCTGGATGAAGGCATTAAATTAGACTGCACTCGAGCTCTATGGAAGAAGCCTCTAAAAATCTCGGTAATATCTGTTGTCTCCAGACGAGCAATACAAGCAGTAATAAAAAATTGTTTCTCAAGTATCAGTGATCGGTTTACTACACAGAAGTTTCCACCAAACAAAAAGGTTATGACATTGCTAGAGATTGGTCAGCTCGCGACAATTGAAGGCAACAGAAGGCCAACTGAACAGGCGTTCAATTTATGACTGACCATATATTATCAATGAAGGAATTTTACAGTATTACATATGACTTCTGCAACTTCATTTCTCTCTACCCTGCTATTTCTCCCCTTTCACTGTCTGCCTCTCCGTTATACCGTTTTGGATAGAATTCACACTCAGGTTAGTTAATAATAAACTATTGTATTTCTAATATTTCTGCCATATATACTGTTTCTTGCATCTATATGTAATTCTTTTTATTTTGGCTCATTTAGAAAATGTTCACATTGAGTTATTTATATAAAATAAAAAATTAGTAGAAAAAATAATGTAAATACAAGATTGAAGCTTGATTTAATTAAGTAATGGTGATTTGTAACTTCCAAACAAAAAGTGGATTATCAAGAAAATATTAAGAAAATAAAAAAGGCAAAACATTAGATGTAGATATACAAGAATTTAAAGGAAATCTTCATATGATAAAAATTTTGTCTACATACTTTACGATCGTATTAAAATGTTACTTTGCCATGCTATGCAATCAGATATCTAGATAATTTTTAAATCTCTGTAACTGTTATATTTTTTATGACAAAATTATTTTTAGAAAAGATTACATACAGATTATAAAAATGTACTCATTAAAAGTATACGATAAAGAGTACGAATGTTAAAGACATTTATGATCGAACACAGTTATAAATTGTCTGTATTAATTGTGCGATATGATAAAAAGTTGTACTTTATTTGGATCAGGTACCAGTTACAATACAAAATCAAATAAATTTTAAAATAATACTGTATGCCTCAAAAACTATTATTATTGATACAATAAGTATTGAAACAACAACAATGATAATAATAATAATAATAATCTAATCTCTCTGTGGGATGGGATAATGAGAGAAGATTGCATGACAAAGACTTAATTGGAAAATAACAAATAAATATATGTATAAAAATAGTTGAAAAATAATTCTGTTTTTTCAACATATGTTATTTTATTTTTTTATAAATAATATATTATAAATTATTCTTTATTATAAATAATATCATCCGTTTTTATATAGAGATTTTCAAATGGTTTTGTTCGGAATTTCTCCCGTGTGTTTTTTCTCTCCCAGATAGAATCAGGAGATACAGATAGCGAAAGGAGAGGTGATCAAAATAGATGTTATTTATTGATTAAATGCTGTTGTAAAAGACTAAAAACGAAGTTTATTGAACAACTAATATATGAGGAAAATGTGTTATAATTAGAGACTGTTGTTGAATGTTGGTTTTGTAGAATTGAATGTAGAACTATTTCTGATCCAAGTAGTCTTGTCCGCTTGATTGTGTCGGATATCAAAGTGATTAGTTTTAGGAGAATCTAGATTAGCCGATTAATATGTACGATCGGACTAAAAATTCTATCTCCAAGTCAACATGAGTAATCCGAAGATTCACAACTGTTATAACAACACGGAGCACGCTAAATCTGACCTTACTGATCGCTGTATTGATAGTTACTGACTTGTATGTTTGTTGCGCTGATTATACATACAGCTGTACAGGAAAGGTGCGAGCGTTCCAAGAAGAAAAAAGGTCAAGCCTAGGTTAAAATGTAGTACTAAAATATATATTAGCTCAAGCTCGGCCCTTTATTAAAATACGAATATTTTGAGATAGAAAAGTCGTGATTCTAAGTAATTTTTATAAGAGATTTGTTAACTGAATCTCGAACAGGTTTGCTTCTTTAAAGTTTCTATTGATACTGCAATAAATGAATGAATATATATATATATATAAATATAAACTGATAACATTATTTATTAAGAAGAAATTCCTTATGAACTATTATTAACATTTAATAGAGAAAATTTTCTATTAGGGTAGTAACTTTTTTTATTAGACAAATAAGTTTTAATTTATTAATTTAAATAATTAACTATATATATTACAAACTAACCAACTTACGTTTGTTCAAGTTTTAATTCGTTTTTTGGACGGTCAGATGAAATTCCATGCTCAAAATCCGCAAGACATTTATCGATTGGTTCATAAATATCAGATTCTTGGCTATCTAAAATCCATTCGAGAGAAGCACGCAAACATTCCAACTGATGACAAGGCCAGCCCTCCGTTAACCAAATCGTTCTATGCAAAATTCTCTGTAATTGTGTTTCGTTCAATCTTTCGGGATTAGAAGTAGATTTCAAAGAATTTCCATTTGATGAGACAAGACGCTGACGCTTTACCAAGGGACCCTCACCACATGCACTTCTATGTTCTCGCTTACTGCTGCCATTATTTATTACGCTTCCTGTGGATGATATTCCGATATTTGTCATTGTCACTGCAGCTGCTGTAAAAATTAAAGTAAGTTCATTTAAAATTTCAATTTTATTTACTATTTGCGTTGTAAAATATAATTAAAAACTTATTATTATAAAGTAAAATTAATTAATAATAATAAATATAATTCATTGGTAATATTTTAAATAAAATCATATAAAAATTACTACTGTTTAAAATTTTTGAGGCATTTATATACATATAAAGTAGAAAAATTTTAACAGGAAAAAGTTTAAAAAATACTTAAAGTTTTAAATGCGTTACAATTTATTCAAATTTTAAATTTAATTACAATTGTATTTTCACAAATTAGTAAGTATATTACTTGAAGTAAAATCACTTTAAAAATAATTCTAAATTAATTCCAATTTTAAACTTTAAAAATTTCGAAATTTTATGTTAGAATACTCCGTTAAAATATCTTCTATTAAAGATATCAGTTAATAAAATTATTGTTAATAACATCCCGGCAACCGTATATATATGAAGCAGTAATTGATTGTACTGTTAATCAAAAATTTTAAACACGAGGCATTAAAATTATGTGTAAATAAATTTTTCATTTATTAAAAAGGATTTATTTCACTCTAATACATTATATTATAATTTAATGACTTTAATTAATGATTTTGTATATATTTAATAAGTAAACTTTCCAATACATTAAAAATTATTATACACGTTGAAATAGTAATCATTCTAAAATTCAATATTAATTTATATATTCAATTTTTAATCCAATCGTTTTTGTTTTTGATTTTTCTTTTAATGTATTTGATAATCGATCTGATAATGAATATAGTTATTCTTAGAAATCAAAATAAAATGATATTTTTTACATGATTTAATAATTTATGAAATATTAAATCTTATTTTTTATAAAATTATTTTTTATTTGAAGGAAAAATTAATTTATATATTAATAAATTTAAAATGATATGCCCTTTTAAAAAATGCATTAATTTATTCTAATTTAAATTTTACTAAACAGATATTTTTGCCCATGTTTGTTTTAATTTTTCAATACAATTTTATAACAAATCATTCAGGGCATAATAATTAGTGAATATCGATAATTTATCATGCATACTGTTTCTAATAGGAAACGTATAATCGAAAGAAAATATAAAATCCTGTGTCCATAGGTCGTTTCATAGATACATTAGGCAAAGACTTATGAATGATAATCAGTTTATTAATTCCACTGCGTACTCTAACTGATGTTTAAATAATTTGACAATAAGGTTATCATAAATATAAGTATATATCAATTGAATAAAATTGATTATATATTGATTATGTGATAGCTTTACATTATTTACAAATGTTTTCAAGAAACATAAATTCAGGTACAGATTTGTGATGATGATAATTATTTTAATTTATTTACATATATCATTATAATCCTGGAATAACAAGAAATGTTTCTATATTTATGATATTCAATGTTTTACAAAAAATTAAAGTGCATAAATTGATTTAAAAAGTAAATTAAATATATTAAGCACTTAAGTAATATAATAACTGAAAAAGAAACTGAAATTAATGAAAATAAAAAAAAATTAAAATTGATTATGAATTAATGAAGCGTTAATTAAAATTTGAAAGAAAACAAATACGCTTTAACCTTGCACTGAACTCTAGAAAACTATCATACAATATTTTATTTATTTATTTATTAGAGATTTTTTTTATTATTTATTAGATATTAGAGAATATTTATTAGAGAATGTGTTGTAATATAACTTATTTATCATATGGATCTTTTAATATTTTATTTACTCAATTTTACATATAAAATATATCATTAATGTTAAAATTTGCTAATACTACAATCATTTTACATGAAATCGGATATTGAATATATTTAAAATATTATAGACTTAAATATTAACAACAAAAATGGAAAAATTGCTGGTTACTAATGTCTTAAACGATAAATAAAACATTCAGATAAATTTTTTTTTTAAATTAAACATTTGTATGCATTAAATAAGCTAACTGAAATTTATAACAATCATTTTTATTTAGTAACAAAGTTTAATGTTTTACCGTTGTATTATTATAAATTTTACAATATGTACATATTTTATATATCATAGTATATATTATTTACGTTAAAATAATCGATAATTATGTTTCAAATAATTTTATGTATATTTACGTCATATTATAAAAAATAACATATAAACAAAATTAATTTAGAATATAAGTTTATGTAATTAATAAAAAACTTTTATTTAATGTGAATGGTAATAAAAAATTTAAAATACATTTATTCAATAGATTTGAATTTTGTAATTATAATTATTTTTAAATATTTTATTTTTGTTTTTCACAAGTACTAAAAATCATGTTAGGAATAATAATAAATTTTAAATATGTAGTAATACGTAGAAATAAATAAGTAAAGATAATAGTAAACAAATAAGAATGTTGAATATATGGAATTATAAATAAGATAAACAAGGAAGATAGATAAAATGATAGTTAAGTAAGGTATGTATATAAGATAGATAAGATGATAGATAAGTAAAATCAAATAACAAAAATATTCTTGTTTAAACAATTAAATAGAGAAATATAAATAATGTAATAAATGTTAATTATCACTAAACTTAAATATATTGTAAGTAAATATATAGTTTGTATTTGTTAAAACATATTGATAAATTTTAATGTGAAAATATTGTAAATATTATTGTATTGCGAAAAAATAATATAATCTATAATGAAAATTGTTGTCTATAATGAAAAATGAAAAATATTATTTTATTTATACTCACAATTCAGATGTCGTAGAAAAGTTGCAGAACTGTTATGATGCAATTTCACAATGTGAGTATCTAAAACAATAAAATTTTTTCTTAATATAATATGATATATCAATAAATATTTAGTACTATACTATAAAATAAATTTGTTGTAAACAACTTTTCTTTCAAAATATTCTTATATTATTTTGATTCAATAATTTTCTGTAATACTCTTGAAATCATTCTACGATCTTTTATTAATTTTTTCCCATACTAAAATTAATCATTATTAAATATCTATAATAATTTACATATATCAGTGTATGCGGTACTATCAATAATTACATATTTTACTGGATTATTTATATTATTGTATGTATTTCTTAGTGTAAAAAATTAAAATATATATAATAATATAAATAATAACATGAAAAATTATAAGTAAATTAATTATTTCAGTAAAATAATAAAATCAACCATATTCTCTTTAATATTTAATTATTACAATATATCTTATAATAGACAATCTTTTTAGTAATTTTTTAAACTCCTGTATAATTGCAAGAAGCAGAAACATTGAATTAAAATATGTAATTCACAAATTAAATACTATGAAATAGAGCTGAAATATTCTAATGAAAAACAGTAATATAATTAAATTAACATATTACAAGATTCTATTTATAAGATAAAATAAAATATAACATAGCGTACTAAAATGTCTGTGGTAATAGTATCACAATTTATAAATTATAATTGTCGTGGGGCATCAAACAAGTTAAAATTCCGAGAAATGAACTCACAATAAACTAATTTCTTGGAATTAAATTACAAATTAAATCAATTGTAGTTTAACTTAATTATATATATTTATGTTATAAGATACTGTTATAAATAATTTGCAATCTATAAATATGTTTATGGGAATATTCTACGAATAAATGAATGACTAATTCTGTGGAGTGCCATTATAACTGAACGTTCTAAATTTATCTAAATAATAGATCAACACTAAATAAATGAATTTAGATGAATAAATGAAATTATAATAAAAATACTAATAATCTCAAACATTTTAGGACATCTTTGGATTGGTAAAACTAGATACTCTTGGTAAAACTAGATACACAATGATTACAAATGAGTGTCATGGTAAGAAGTATCGCACAATATAGTGTATAAAAAGAAGCCTGAAAATTCTGATCAATATTCGCAGCTTGAAAGAAGCATAAAATTCAATTTAATTAATATTTGCAATTCAAATAATCAGGTAATTAATGAAGGGGGTAATTAACCATTGGTAATTCAGTACATGCATTTTTATAAATCTTACGCATTTTTTATAATAAAATTTTCTTTACATCTATGAGATATCCTTAGCTGGAATACTTACGTAATAAGATAGTATATATAGGCATATTTAAGATTGTAGTATTAACAAAGAAAGAGACAAAAAGGTTTTAAAAAGCGTTACTGTTGTTAATTCGTTAATTATTTGCTTCAGTAATTGGGGCTATTGCTGTGGGTCAAATTATAAAATTATTACATTTTATTTTTGTAAGTCATCACTGCATAAAAATAAATAATGAAACATACAGAAATTAATAGAAAAACTAAGTAGAATTGTGCATAAACCTACATTTTCACACACATAATGGTATGTGTTAGTGCTCGAAATTTATTAGTACCGGAATGGCATTGCTAAATAAACAATTAAATAATTGTTTAATAAAAATAAGCAACTGTAACGTGCCTTTACATTGCTATGATCAATTCCAGTACTTTTTATACTAATATTATTATAAGAACAGCGATGGTGTGAAGTTCGAGACATGTGAGAAAACAAAAATGAAGTATTCTACTGCCAAATACTATTCGGAAATCCGTGTAACAAATCAACCATCGAACCGTCGCCATATAATTTGATCATAGGTGTTTATGAATATAGAAGTGTGGTACAAAAACAAAGAGCAAAAGAGCGTTGTAGATTCAAAGATTACAAGTTTATTGCTAGAAAGGCTGAGAAAAAATCTGAATGAAGTCGCATATGGTCGTTGCCTGAAAGAAAAGAGTGAAGAAAATATTCACAATGTCACATGTTGAAGCCACCTGGGTAAACTATCGGAATCGAAAGTCAAGGAACAAAGAAGGAAAATGCACATGTGATTGCAATTTGTCGCCATATGGCACGGGATACACGAGACGAGAAGATTACACGAATTTCCCTGCTCCAGCGGGGTCGATATACACGGCAATAGTGTGTAACCACAGGCGAGAAAAATCCCGCCTATCTACCAAAAACAAAAGGAATAGAAAACTCGGTACCAATGAGAAAAATCGAGAAAAGTAGTTTCGCGGCGAAAAGTAGCGTTTAGCATCTATGAATACAGGATGAGTCCCGCCACCGAGGCAATGTGCATCAGTCTGTCTTCGATTAACGTACAATCTTCACTCGGATCTCACGGTGAGAATTCCGGCAGTAGCCAGAGCAAGGCACCAAAGATTGGTAAAAAGCCGCCGAGAATGGTTTCGAAGAAGATGTACTCGTACAGCTGAAGTTAGGCATAAGTTTGTCAATACACAGTTGTTCGAGAATCATGCAGTTTCTCGACTCGCGGTACTACCTCTTTGTTTTGTAAATTCTTTTCATACATTCAATACGTTTATGATTGCCAGATGTGTC
>JAPYYT010004218.1:0-11395 GCA_030522565.1 Ceratosolen corneri | reverse complement strand
ACATTTTACCAGCACTATTTTTTAATAAGTAAGAGGTAGTTGAATTTGTACATTAGAAAGGTAATTATATAGAAAGTAATTTTGATTAATTGTCAGGACAAGACTAATGGCGACATTCGTGACAATAAAGCGAAAAAAGTTAACGAAAGTTGTTGGACGTACTATCGAAACCGAATAACACAATCAAAAACAGTCTTTTCATTATCAAAAATACATACAGTTGCTACTTTTTCGAATATTCAAAATTAAATGTAATTAAAAAATGTGTTGTAGTAGTACAACAACAACAAAATGATTTTAATAAAAATGACCATTTTAATATGAACTAAAAATGATACAAAATAATTGAAATTTCGTGGACAAGGATGAAACAAAGTAGTAATGATAGTCGATGCATGCAAACATCTTCACTAAATAGATTATATCAATAACTTGTTATATTAAATTGTAACACAATTTATTTATCACTTAGCGATATTTTGTTTTTTTTTAATACATTAAATTTCATATAATTAAAGTACTCTTTGCTTTTCAAGTGATTATAAATTTTCATTTCACATACTTGCATCATCAATTGTAAAATTGATAACGAGTTTGACTTACGGATAACCCTGTAATTGAAATTCCCAAATAAAATATTACATAACGAAATATGTATTTTAAAAACTGGCTAGTATATATAGATCTAATGTAGACTAAATATATAATGCAATGATTGATAGATTTTAATTAAAAGTTAATATGTGGGTATAAGAAAGAAATGAAAAATTAGATATTGCCAATCCATGCTAAAATTATTAAATTGTTCGTAACATAAAGTTCTTTTTTTCATTAGTGCTCTTAAACAATAGAAAAGAGGATGACACCACAAATACTGTACTTCTATATGCGTGCATAAATAAAATTTTGTGATCTATATAATCATAATGAGATATAAACTTTCTTTCGATTTTCTAATTCTTTATACTTTTTTTAAATAGCATTCGACTGCTGACGCGGAAGTACAGGCGCATCGATAATATAGCGAAGACGAGACAAAGAATCCATCCATAAATTTATCGTTTTTGATCATCCGATTTCATGACGGGAATTCAAAGCCTTCTCAAATTGCCTTGTTCACGTGGTGTTCACTCGTGCCAAATTATATTTAAAAGATTTGTCGAAAGTGAGCCCCAATGAAGTACGCAAATCGTTTCATGTTAATTAATACGAAAAGTGAAATAGCATCCATTCAAACTTCTAATTTTCGAGTATTTTTTATTATTAATTTTTGTGAGCATTCCTAAATATTTTATGAATTAATTCATAATATTTTAATAGTTTTAGATTAATTTTTCATTAATAATTTGTAGATCAGATAAAAGATAAAAAACAAAAATCAAAATCAAAGTTTTTATATGCCTGTTATCAATTAGACTTGTTAGTCGTTTCTTTACGGGAAATGTAACGTTAAATTTAAAAACTGTAATATAATGTTAATGTTTTGCTATTATTAGTACTAATGTTCGTCTTGATGTTGTACAAACTTCATTCAAATAATATATTTATTTGTACGCCAATTTGTAGATATTATAACAAAAATGTATTTATATACAAAGTAGTAAGTTTGAATTAGTAGCTACGTATCTTTTCGTATAAAATTACGTTTATCGAGCAAAGCGTATCTCTTGTAAGTTACGTTTATGAATTATATATGACTCAATTCAGTTTCACATGTAACTATAAATGAAACATGCTCGTACGAACAAATAGTATTTTAAATTTAATAAATATCTTGTAGATGATCTATCAATATTGATTTGCACGAAAAAGCACCTTTTATTGTATTATTTTTCTTGATTATTCTTTTAATCTTTAAAGAAATATGAAAAGCCGTACAATCTTTCTCTCTATTTATATTTATAACGAAGTACTCAGAGAGCGTGGTCTTTTTTATAAATAGAAGTAAATAAAAATTTGAAAATAAATATTAATTAGGCTGCTGTTACAAACAGGAGAACATAAGTTTGAATCTTTCAATTACGAAATATAATTACTACTTTAAAAAGTTCAAAGTATGACCGATTGAAAGATTTGATAGTTTTTTTAGTCTTTCATTGATGCAATAGTATTTTTAATATATTGGGCACGTTTTTGATTTTTGATAGAAACAATTATTAACGATTCATATCCCTCAATAGTAAATTTAAAAGGAAAACCTGAGGGACAAACCTCATTGTAATTCTACAAAACATTGAAACATTGGGTACGATCATGAAGCACGTAAACTGTCGACTAAGGCATACAGTGAATCTATGATCGAACTAGCAAATTGTCCAAATACATTTTATGAGCAATCTGATACGACCGTGTTAATAATATGTCAAGACTTCAAAATCATAATTGAATGTACATGAAAACGAGGAAGAATCGTTTACGGCGATTGAACATGAAATTAAAACAAAATATATTTAATCGATCTTAAATGAGCATCATCCTTATTTATATAAGTGTGTAATTATGGTAAGATTAGTTGTGTTAAATTCTCGCGTAAAATCTCGTTCTAAAGGAAGAAAAGTCTGAAATGGACATAAAAGATCATTAGACTACGATTAATTTGTATCGGCATCGTGCCGACTTGAATCACTATCGTCGACATATTTTTTCGAGACATCCTTTTTCTCTCGCACGCAAAGATGTTCGGCGCTGTTGCGGAAACTAATTGTTAAGGGAGTGGGGAATCACTTTTTTTACCTTTTTATCAGAGTAACTGGATACAATAAAAACTTAAAAATTCGATTTACGCATAATTATATAATAGATTGTAGCATAAAGGATATAAAGGATTCAGTCTATGTATACGTATGTTTCAGGTGCATTCATATAAGAGACTGAACATTGTAGGAATCGTAGAAGTAACATATAATACTTTGACGTATCCATTAATAAAAAAAATGCTCCATGCGTTTTATAAATTTTTTTGTTCTTTTTTTTAAACAAAAGAATTGAAAAAAAAGAAACAATAATTTTTTATCTTATTTTGTACCTGAAAAACTAAAAGTTCAAAAGCGCATGGGACATTATTCTGGAACAAACGGGTCGCCTCCCTAAAAAAATTAATGTAACTTTAGTTTCTTACATTTAAGTAGCGATAAACATGTGATACAAGTAGAGAACGAATGCGTCAGAGAATGAGTGTGTGTGCGAGGGCGTGCATGCATGTGCCTGCGTATAAGCGAGCGAAATAAAAGACAGAGAGAGAGAGAGAGAGAGAGAGAGAGAGAGAGAGGGAGCAGGCGAGTTAGTGCGTGCGAATCATTTATATAAATTTATAATCATATATTCCATCTAGATTCATGATTAAATAGATACTATACTGTATTTATATAGATTGACAAAACTAATATACTCGCATTCAGAATATCATGTAATATGAACAAAAGTATTTGTTGACGCGCTTTAATACACAATTACTTGAAATTCATTGTACAAACAACGGGAAATATTATTATTAAATATTACTTAGTTTTATGTAAATTGATATTATTAATAAATCGTGCAAGTTTGCTTAATACCCTCCCGATGCTCAAAAGAGACACATAAGTAGCAAACAAATGTAACAAGTAGCGCTAACGCCCAATACATTCACAATGACCAGTTGACGAATTCTTGCACGAAACATTACGACGAATCAGAGGCCGGCCTATGTATCCATTATAACATTTCATCGGCGCACCCGACGTCCGTAAAGAACTCAATCTCCGATAAAATGAACGCCAAGAGGCCACTGCTCGTGAGCTTGAAATCCACATCTGCGAGCAAAGTCTGACCAGAAGCCAACAAGTGTCGAATTCAAGGGGCGCTCAACTGCGCTCAACTTGGCGCTTCAATGAAAGAAGAACTGTTTGATCGGTGATATTGAAGGACTAAAACTAAAGTAAAGAAAAAAGATATTTGAAATAAAGTGATGGTGAGGGAGAGAGATTCGCACGCACGCGAGACCGTGCGCTTGCACACATGATAAAGCATCACTCGGACTATTTATGTCGGACGCTTTTAATGGGCCTAGGCTTTACGGTAGGTACACGCTTTGCGCTCATACAATTAGTTGATTAACGAGTTGGGCAGCTTCATTATACTCGCTGAGAGAGGTGGGCGACAGCACGGGCTGCGGGGGGTGGGGATGACACCCCGTCAATTCTAAACCGCACAATTACGGGATTACGTCTCGTACATGCACGCTCGTGCATATCTTGCGTTTTTGCCCTCATCCTCGTCGGTTGTAAATATCGTTGGAGCGACCTCCGCCGTGCGTGGGTGAGTGGCAGACGCGGTTTTGTAGTAAATAGCTTAAACGTGTTTTATGGAAATCCAGTTGCTAAGGCCTCGAGGTAGTGTACGGCACGGAGGATTGAGTTTTTAATTTAGGGGCTCCAGGGCGAGCACTGGATATAGAGTTCTTCGGAATATTGACAATATTATGACGAAATGAAAAATAGGCGAATTTTCAAGTGATTGAAAAATTCGCACTTTATAGATAATACATGCAATAGATACAGTTAAATGTTACAGATGAAAGTAAACGTTTATAATATTAATATTATATATGTGAAGTGTGAGATATCGTATGGAATGCATCTATTTGAATTTTCGAATGCTGGAGTATTCTTTCATATCGAATATTTTAAACATCTTTGAAGATGTTTAAAAGGGCACCGAGGGCACAATCATTGAAATAATACGAGTAATTAGGCATTTAATATTTTTTGTCTAGTATTTTAATCGCATTCAAGTTATTTTAAGCAGTGTAGTTGCTTATTTAATATAAAAGTATAATAAAATTTGTATTCAAAAAATTTTAAAGTTTAATGAAAGTTTCTTTTGATTTCAATGTCGGCAATTAAATAAATATCTTCGTTTCATTTACATAAAAAACGAATAGATTATAATTTATAAATTACGTGCTTGAAGTTATCAATGCTTAAAAGAATAATGTTTAATGGCGTTTAACGTATACATAATACATACAGATACTTATCAAAATAACAATCGCCTTTTTTTTAAATTTCATAGATGTAGTTTTAAGGACTAGTTTTGGGGTTTTTAATTAGCCCTTTCCAAAAACATGAACACTTCATTTTGGTATATAAGTTGGTATATTTTGTATATTTTATATATTGGTATATTTGGTAGGTAAGTTGAAGCAATTATACAAAATCATAAAATCATTATTAACTAAGTTAATATTACATACATGGTTTCTTAATATAAATTTCATTGAATATTACGAAACTTTTTACAATGGAATCTAATATGTCAAATAAAGTTATCTACCTTTTTAATTTTAAATCTGAACCTTTATATAATCTTTTATACGCCAACGATCAAATTAACCCCCATGTATATAAAATGTGTTGTTAATTTGACTATTGTTACAGAAAAAACTCGATTAATATAGGAAGTTTAAAATTTTTTAAAATTTGTAATATAATACTACAAGTCTGATATGTACTAACTGCGAAAATCGAAATATATTAAACAATTCATAAATTAATGCAACGTTACACACGTATGCACTTACGCTGACAACTCCCATTTATGTAATAACGCAACGAGTACATAGATAAATTATCTTATTTCTAGTTATATATTACAATACCTTCTTCGTTACAAATTTATTTAAACATGTTCGTTAATATTTATGCAAATATGTTTAAGCAGTTTTCAATTTAATTAATTAAATATTCCTTCTATTTACGAACCATTATTACTTGCCAACGTATAGTTTATAAATTATTGTATTACGTATTATCAGTAATTCCATTAAACTTAAAAAGCTATACAATAATTATATTACTTTACTGATATATTAGAATCACTTCATTGATTACTTGGTTTCACTATTTTTCCGTTTCCAGCAATCGAAATACTTCTAACATTATGTAGCTGTTGATAACACAGAGAGAACGAAAAAGCAGATGTCTGAAATAAATTAACCTAAAACGTAATGAAATTGTTAATTGATTGGGGCTCGCCAAGGAGTTTGTAAGCGAAATATTGTATTATTAAATTGTTTAATCGAACAGTATAAGTTTGTTTTTAAATATACGGATTAATAGTAATAATAATATAACGAATTGTTTGACAACAAGAGTATGAAAAATTGTCATAGATGAAACGAACATATGTAAAGTTTCGTTAGTGATATAAGTCATATTTAGGTACATAATAAGCGAAATAAAATGAAAAAAATATTTAGGATATATTATTATTTATGTTCACTTATTTATTCTCATAGTCAGTTCAAGTTTTATTTTTTACCTAATTGTAACTTTATATACGTACGGTACCTTGCCAGTAAAAAATAAGTATAATGCGATCGTAGTGAAGAAATTTTAGAAATTTCTTGGAAAGCCAAGATCGAACAAATATTCCGATAATATGAAATCCATTTTTTTATATCTTATTAAGTTAAAGTATATAAAATAGTGCGTCGTATTGAATTATTATATATATGAACATGCATATAAAATTCTTCGTAGGCATTAAAAAATTAGATGGTTGTCACTTTATAAAATGAAAAGGTCTTATTAAACTTAAAAATAAAGTTATTTATAAAACTATCCTGGCTTCACGTGGTGCAAAACATCATAAATTTAAAAAAATAAAAATGAACAAAGGAGACTATATTCATAATTAGTATAAATTAATATAAATACTTATAGTGACACATCAATCGAGCCTATATAACAGTATAAAGAATGGAAACAGCGATGAACACAGATAAACGGTTGTAACAAACATTATAATAATAGAGATTAAAGCAAAATAGAAATGCGTTAAGCTAAAAATCGCACTTAAACGAATTCTTAGATAACAGTCAATGTTATTATATTCGATATAATGTAAATGCCAATATATTAAAGAAAAAATAGAAGTTGTTGTCGCTAGTCGTACACCATTCCTACGATATATCGTAACAGTATTGCTATGTTTCACTAATAATGAAGTAAAATAAAGAGAACCGTTAGTACAACTATAATTTTTGTGTATTGTTTCCTTTCAAAACCATTTATTCTTTATTATTTGCTTATTATATTTTCTTCTAACCTACTATAATTATGATTTATTACATCATATAAGCATATCCTATTATTTTAATAAAATTATTTAAATAGAAAGTTATTAAACTTGATAATAATTCTTGTAAGAATCTTTTTAATATTAATACGAAAAAACGTATTTGATTTATAATTATATAATTTAGCGAAAAGAAAATTTTAAATAATGTAACATTACATTCGAACGCTGAATGGTGTATATAATAGAAGGAGTATTCAACTAAGAAGAATATTTACAAGAAAAAACAATAATTAAAAAAATAAATATTTTATAAATCACCAAAGAAATATTTTACATTTTCAGGATCAATAAATTCAAGGATCAATAAATATCTATTGCAACAAAGTGTTAAGTAAGTAATTAAATAATAAATCTTACGGATATCAAAATTAGATTATGAAATGAAATTACCTTTTTCTACTAATTGCATTTTTCATTAGAAAAAATTACGTATTTGGTAACATTAGCATATTGAAATATTGTAATTGCTAAGATATATTGATTACTAAAATAATAAAATCACAAACATAAATATAATATTGTAAAAAATCGTAGAGTTCATTAAACGCATATTTAGCATTATAATAAGGTAAATAATTTATCTTAATCATTATAATTAACTAAAACTATGAACTCCAGAACTATGACAATGTGTGTTCAAATTTTTTTCATCAAACTTATTAATTGAGAGTCAAAATTATAATCCAATACTCATTTCCACGTATATATCAAATTACTGTGTTATTGTTGATTATAATTTTTCCTTAATTTAACGGAAATATTGATACTGAACCGATATTAATTGTCTCGTTTTAATTTCACAATTAAAGTAATTGATGAAGAAAACAAAAAAAATAGAAGTTGAATAATATGAAATGTGATATTTTATATGAGGCTAAATATAATTGAATTGATAAGAAAATATTAGTTTACACACAATTTTTTTTCTTTCATTATAACTATCCATCATTAATAATATTTAATCAAAATTATTAATTATAAGATCTATTAAAATAAACTAACTTAGTAATTGATGAATGAATTAACGTATGTATGAAGTTATAAAAGTAATCCGATTTTCACCTTCAATGATTTGATCCATCAAGTAGACATATTATTACATTCCAGACCATGTAATACCCCTATAATGAGTGGATTATGTAAATTTATTAGAAATTATATAACTAAGCCATTAACAAAACCTTTCCAAATCTTATTTTATATATTTAATTCAGATATATTATTTATTTATGAATCGTAAATAATAAATGTTGATATAAAATGAAAAAGAACAATTTATTAAAAAAAATAAAAATTTTCGTCCAAGAATTAAAATTTTCTGATATTTTATAATGTTATAAAATATATTTACTTATCACAATACTGTAAAATAAATATATTTTGTAAAAATTTTGATATATTTTTCATAATATACATGTTTCAATTACGTGTACTTTAATGGGGTTTTTTAACATAGGGACATTAACTTATTATGTTGAAACTATCAATGCCTAAAACAAAAGAACCCTGTAATAATACAAAATATTAATATTATTTATCAAATTCTAGTTGTAAACATGGTTTGTATTAAAAAATACAATAAGTTTAATTAGATTAAAACTTTATATATTCCATTCATTATATTAAATTTTATGAAATTAGCAATTAATATATATATATATATTATCTTATGATAGATTATTATATGTAAAAATATATGACAATGCTTATATTATCTGATTGGTATTAACTTCAAAACCAAATGAAAATTTTTATAAGCTATAATTTTTTATAAACTAATAATGCATTTCATATTTCATAGTTTCATATTTTCATAGAATATAAAACGTGAAGAATTGAAGTTTTCATTCATGTTCTATAAATATACTTTAAGCCAATTATACAGTTATAATAAATGACGAAATTAATGATAGTTTTAGCTTTTTATAGTTAATTAACATAATAACATAGTGACATTAATATAAATATTAATATATTTGCTCGTATATTAAACAATTTTTTAGTTCTAAGTAACTAAACTTAATTCTGACATTTTACTTTTGCAAACCTTAAATTTGATTTTACAATATTTGGTTATACAAGTATAAAAAATTATGCAAAGATATTAATATATAAATTTTAACGATATTATGTAACATAAAACCAAATAGGATTTATTATCTTTAAAAATGTTATCACGTCATTATAATAAAAATAGTTTTAAAACGTTATTCACATAAAACTAAGATAGGATCATAAGCAAATTTTTATTGAACTTAACAGAGTTTTATCTTGTCAGTTTTATATTTTAAGATGGAATATCCAATTACTATTATCTAAAATGGATTGACATTTTGGCTTCACTTGCAGTTTCCTTATCCCACGCTATTTGATAAAATCTAAAATTTCAGAAATCATAGAAAATTGATATCACACTATATCAAATATGTATCATGTAAGACGAATAAATTTGTAATTAATGTATGAAAAAATGTAAACAAGCATATAAATAATTTTCACTATGTACATCATTAAATTCTGCTAAACTTTATTAAACAGAATCTTACATAAGTAAAAAGAACCTTATTTATAATTAGTAACAAAAAAATTAAGCTTTATTTCAATTTTCTAAATAATGTCAACATTAAAAAATATTCATTTGAATGAATCGAAAATTAAATCAATACTATTAGATGATAAATCTGTAGAACTAGAGGTCCTAAACTACGTAGATAATAATTGAAAAATGATTACGTTAAAAGCTTTATTATAATTGCTCGATATAAATTTATATCGAGATAATTTTGAGAAATAATAATTTATATTTTACACAATGACCAAAATGAAATTTAATTTTTTCACTCGAGATAATTATTACTCGTCAAATGCAACGCGATGAGTAAATTGCTATTGCGTAAACTTGAAAGCATATAAATCGTCCACCATATAGCTCATCACGATCGAGATTTGTCTCTCCAATTCCTCCTCTACTTGAGAAAATTGTCCGTAATTTTATTCGTTCGTAATTACTTAACTAATTAATATTTAAAGTGAATTGCAAATTTAATACCCGAAGTAAGGAAATTAATACGACGTACCTACTTACGATCTTTTAACCCCTCATGTAATGCATGTTTTTGACTAAATCAAGCAGTTCAGAGGGTGTCCTACTTTGGGCGATTTTAATTAAGTCGAAATCGATTAAAAGGAGGCGGGTCGGTGCTCTGCGCTGTATAAAATCTTGCTGCTTTCTACAAGTCGGCAAGGCAGAAAATTAGCGGGTCGATGATGTTTCGCTTATAATGAGACGGCGTGGCTTCAGGAAACAAATAATTAATTGCGGCTGAGTCTATTTTGAAATCGAATTTTTATTCAAAGAACTGTTTGACGTTGAGATTTTTCGCTCCCGAAACTACTTTCATTATTAAATTCGTCTTTGCTGTACACATGCATTTACTCCACTTAATAAACAAATTGAATTTCCCCTCAATTAGATGCCTTTCTCTGTAGCGTGTTAGTTATTAATAAATGCAATTACTTTCATTGGTATAAAAATTTTTACTTTGTACATAATAAATATTTCAATTATTGATTTGCTTTGGCCTCATTTCTCTTACCATTGCAAAGAAATCCTTATAAGATGGCATATTATTAGTTTATAAACAAATAACTTTATTAGTTTAATTAAATAAGCATCATTGGCGATACTAAAATATATTGTCTTATATTATATTACTAAAAAATAATAAAATATATTAGTAAAAAAAAAAAATATTATTATATTCATTTAATAGTTGAGCATCACGTTCTATAAACATACCCAATCCAAATATGTGTATTGTATCGTGATCGTATTGAAGAATTAAACTTAAGAAATTTGTATATTTAATAATGCTCAAAGTATACTCCCTTTCAATATTTTTAAACATCAATTCTATTGAAATTATTTATTGAAAAATAAATAAATCATATACACATTGTTTATATGTGGAAAAGAAATGAAATTTTTATAAATTCTTTAATTTTTTTAAATTTGTGGCTAGACGTATAAACAAATTATATCAATACTATGTTTGAATCTTCTTCTGAATAAATCGAAAATATAATAATAAAATATAACGATTAAAAACATCGGAAGAAATAATCAATATCTATATTTAATTTCGAAGTAATTGAGATTTTGTTTAAAAGACTTCTATTGTTTATCCATATTATATATTATAAGTAAAAAATGACAATTAACTTACGAAAATAAAAAATTTGAATTTCGTATTCAAAGACATCTTTTATATTA
>JAPYYT010004217.1:0-13295 GCA_030522565.1 Ceratosolen corneri | reverse complement strand
TGCTTTATACTTATTCAATAAACTACGTTTCAAGCACATTATTCCCTCGACTTGTATATTTGAATCTCATTTCTATCATCCTCTTTCCACTATCCGTCTCTCTTCATCCGCACATTGGAGAGAGAATTTACACGCGGGTATAAACCCGAACAATAATAGATCTTATATTTTGAATAGCTAAATATTAAAATTTAATTCAAATCAAGTAAAGTAGAGATCATCTTCACATATACGTAAAATTAAAATTGTAAATGAATGTAAATGTAAATGAGTAAATATATATTTTTCTTATATTATAAATGCATTTATATGCATTTATGTAACTATTAAAAAATAACTATATGTAAATGTGAATTAATTTGAATATTCTTTTTATTGGTAGATATTTTATTATATTGAATAGTATGTATGGATATTAGATTTCAGTTTCTATTTAAAATTTATTACTATTTTTTTTATTAATATAATTAATTTGTGTTAATTTCTTTTAAGAATACATTGCAATAAAAGCAGAAATAAAAGTATAATATCATATGCATAAATAAACTTTTGAATTTAATTTTTCAAACTAGAGTGCAATTTTTGCTTTCATACCTGTTTTTAATATTATTTAAGTATTACATTTTTAGAAGCTGAAAGGGATATTGTATTTATTGTATCTTTAATTATATGGTACAAGTTCAATAAATACATATGTGGATAATTTTATTCATGAGAACAAGATCTACATTTATTAAATTGAATGATTATGCGTGATCGTATTCTTGTTTGCATCGAACATGATTTAGTCCGTCAATCGATATCCAAAGTATTCTGATTGATTGGATAGGACTCCACATTTACAAGCAAACGAGGAGCGTCTGATATTTAAAATCGCATTGATCCGCTAAGTGCAATTATTCAATTTTAAGAATTGATTAAATGATTTAAAATTACTTAAATTTTATATTTATAGCCACAAACATAAAAATTCACCTGATATTAATATTTTACAGTACTTCCTCGTTTATTTTATTTATAAAGTACTCGAAAATCGCTAATTCAAATACAGATGTAAATAGTTAAAAGCTCGTAGTATATAAATTCGAAAAGATTATCAATTCGATATGTTTATCATTCGAGACTATAATTTTTGAATTTAAGGTACAAGCTTATTGTTTAACAAGTTATTTATTCAACTTTCAATTGATTAATCTAAAAATAATTATAGTATTTATGACAATTGAAGATAATTTATAAATTAATAAAATGAAGCACAGCTTAAACAATGGCATTAATAAAAGCTCTATCTGAAAAATTAAAAAGAAAATTATGAGAAATAATATACACTTATTGGGTTAATAATTTTAATTAGTTAATTAGAGAAAATTCCTTAGAGGGACTAAACTCTAGAAAGATACAATATAGGTTCAGCGTGTAACGTTGATGAATGTAGCAGCGAAACAAGTTTGCTCGGTAATTCACGGATAGTGAAAAAGCTTAAAATGTGACTAACTTTAATGATTTAAGTTTGGTTTGCATAAATATTCGACTTCAACCAGATACCACAAATTAACACGACGGGTTTATTGCAGTGTATTCACGTATCATCCCCAGATCAGTAAAATAAGTTATGCACTTGTATTTTTCGTGATGTACTGCAGTTTTGCTTCATTCATAATAATATATTTATATTATGAAAGCTGTTTTTATACGGACGATTTTATTAAAATTACGTTATTCTACAATAAGTTATTTGTACGACTGGTATAAAAATCTTTTTCGACCTCTCACAATAGTTACTAATATTTTGATTTGTTTCGTTCTTAATTGAATTGTGGATAATTGAAAATTTATATAATGTTTAAGGATTTTATACATTTTTATTTAATTTGTTAAACATAATTAAAAATGATAATTTAGTAAATGTTTAGACATTTTTCAACTAGTTTTATGAAGTCGCAATGAACAAGAGTAGTAGTCAATTATAGTTTCGTAAAATGATTTATAATTTATCTCTTTTAAAAATATCTCTCAAATTAATAATAATAATAAGAGTAAGCAATAATGAAGAATACTGCATGACTAAATACGAAATAATTTCTAGTCGAACGGAAAATCATAGCAAAAACTAAAGCTGTAAATTATAAATGTTATAGGGAATAATGGGAAATTTTGAGTTTCTTCCTGCATTGAAGTAATTTTATGAAGCAAAAAAAGGGAATGTAAAGATAATATTTCAATACTAAGAGAATTATAGTGGCACTGAATCCTTCC
This sequence comes from Ceratosolen corneri, assembly GCA_030522565.1. Classification (NCBI taxonomy): domain Eukaryota; kingdom Metazoa; phylum Arthropoda; class Insecta; order Hymenoptera; family Agaonidae; genus Ceratosolen; species Ceratosolen corneri. The sequence goes on along the minus strand of JAPYYT010004217.1, from coordinate 11,039 downwards.
AAAGGAAGAAACAACGTCGCGTTTTGGACCATTATTACCAATAAATGACAATTATAGCGACAGAGCGACCACGTGCGCTACAACAGCTGCGTATGTACACGCACATCGCGATTACCACGGTTCTTCATTAATTCTTCGTATTTTTTTCGTATGGCCACGAAGCCATTTTCTTTTTTTACTCCTACTTAAACCGTATACATCTTTTCTTCAATGTGTCATTTTTTCTCGCTCTTCTTACTTTCTTTCTTGTTTTAATTTGTGCCGCTTTCGGCTCCTCACCCTCCTTTTCCCATGTCAACATCATCGTTGCCCTTTCTAACATTCTTTTCTTCTTTCGGCTACGATGAGTAAGAATTCCTTCCTATCTTTTTTCATTGATTCAATCCTAAAACTTAGCACGAAGCAGCATATACACCGAGAAGGATGGAAAAAGGGAAGAAAGAAGGAACTTACGCAATATACCTGGGCTCTTGAAATGAGCTCGTTTTGATCCTCGAGACCTCAATTGTGGAAAAGAGCCAAAGCGTGTACATACGCACGGTCATAAATTATGGTGAGAAAAAGATAGAATAAAAGGAGAGAGAGAGAGAGAAAGTCAGATTAGGGATTCATCATTTTTGGTCGACTATCCTGCTATTTATCTATTAAAATTTTTTCTACCTCTCTTTCTTCTCTCTCACATTCATTTTCACATACATACTCCCACCCCCTATTTTACTTTGGTTCACTCAATCCCTTCGTATTTCGGCTCATATATTATATTTTTGTTGGTCATAAAATACAAAATTAGAAGGAATTGAGAATAATATTGTTTAACTTAAGGAAAATAACTCACAAACTGTACGCAACTTTTTTTCTTATATTGATACTACGTGAGATTTTAATGCCGGGCTACTACGTATCTAAAGTCTTAAAGAAGGTCATTACACTGATAAGGTTTTGTAGGTTGATAATTGTACAGATTGCGCAGATGATTATTATACACGGTTTACTGAAATTCTTTTATGTCTAATAGAAAAATACGCGAGGAACTGATGCGATTACATGCTCTCGATTATTCAAATTAGCAGTTTCGAAAGATTCTTTCATTTAACAATGAACGTTGGAAATAATGTTAAGTTAGTTAATAACTATAATTTTACAAGATCAACTCATGACAAAAGGAGGTATTTTGCAAGTAGCAGTATTACGGTAGAAATGAAGATACATGATGATAATGATCGATCTAATTTATGAATTTCTATAATTTAAAGTTTCTTTTATTCGTGCGATATTCGAAATTAATTTATAAAATTAGTATCTCTTGAAAACTGAAATAAAATTATTCTGATCGTAAAACTAAGTTATTGGATTTTTGAAAAATCTTACATCTACTATTATATAATTAACATAAATAAGTTATTTGACACAACTCATAAATTTTAATAATATAGTAAATCATGTAAAAAATATATACAAATATATAATATATATAATATAATATAATTTAAAATATAATATTTAATATATATAAATATATAAAAAATATATATAAATAAATACTTTTGATACTCTACATTTTGTTTATATCATTAATGTTTGTTTACAATAATAACAAATATAATTATTAATTTAATTAATTTATAGTCAGTTATTTTACTATTTAATTAACAAGTGGTTGCAGATAAATTATTGAACTTTATTGTATTGAATATGCATTGAATATTTTTATTAGGTTAAGGAAAAGCTACGTTATAGGAAGATCAGAATATTCAAGAAGAAATTATTATAGTCTTGATAATATTTAATTTATAGCATATTAAATGAGAAAATTTATTTAACTTTTAAAATCTATTTTATATAGAATGAAATACGGCATTGTTGATGGTTGGCTAATTAATTACTAGGAGGAAAACAAGAATTTCTGCATATAATGTAACTGTCATTGGTTATTTCGTCTCATGATCCATTTAATCCTTGAATCATTTTCAATGGGAATCAGAACACACGTTGATTTACTCATGCCCGAATACGAATTTCCATCCCGCGTTTCATTTTATGCACATATATGCACGTCTCCCATGCATTTATAGATTGAACAGTCGGAGAATGTTTCTCTCTCGCTTTTCGTTCCCCTCCTTATAACCTCTATCTATCTGTCTGTCTGCTGCCATCTGTGCCATTTCTTTCTTTCTCTCTCTCTTTCTCTTTCTCTCTCTCTCTCTCTCTCTCTCTCTCTCTCTCGCTTAAATAGTCTGTATTCCTATTTCTCTTTGAGGGCTACGTGTGTCCACTCTCTCCACTGGGATTTTAACATGCTAAGACTGAATCCGTCTACCGTTATCCCTGTAATCCATTTCTTGGACCGCGGATAGGCCCTTCGTACGTTTCTGTTCTTGTGCTTATGTATAAATGAACATATATAGTTGCACACGAGGGTTAGGTCCAATATTTTGCTTGGAGATTTTAATTGTTTGCTCTCTAATCAGTTTATAACGAGATTGAGTATTTACATTTCTTAGTGGACTCGGTTTTATAGAATACACGCAGAATGGTTATTATTTTCGATAATTGTTTTATTATAAATTAAATATCATTATGCGGTTATTCAAATAAATTGGTAACAATAGCATTTATTATTCTCCATTGCATTTGTACAATAGTAGTAAAACTGTGTTCGGGATTTATCCCGACGTATCAATTCTCATCAAGATGGTAAGAGGAAGAGGCAGATAGTGGAAGGGGGAGAGATAACGGCAGGTATTGAAAGAAAGTTTTTGTAATGTATATAACTGTAAAGTCGTATATTTAAATTAATATGAAGTATGTAAAATTGAAATCTAGTTGAATTTATGTTGATTTGACAAGTTGTAAATTAGTTGTTGAAATACCTGAAGGAAAAATTTTGTATTGATCTCGTATTGAATTGATTAAACGAATAAATTACTGTCTTTTGATTTAACAGTTGTTATTGCGAGGGTCGATTGTAAGTTGAACGCCGCGATGTTCAGATCGGGTTGAATGAATGTGAGTTTGTTTTGGTCACCTTCAACGCTACTAACTGTAGGTTGTCAGGTAGCGTTGAGATGAGGCAGCTTCTTTATTTTAATAATTTAAGTAAATTATTAATTCCTCTTTCATTGGGTTAGTAGTGTTACTCTCAATTGCATATAATTCTAAATTAAGTTCTATATGTTGATTGATATACGTTGTAGTGTATAGAATCACATCGGTATAAGATATTTTTACATTTTAATTTAGCTTTAGATCGTATAGTCAACATGTGCACTTGCATTCTTCAATATCGTTAAGGCCAAACGTATGTGCGCGTGCATGCGTTCATGTTTTGTGAAAGGCTCATATATCACTTGTGCTTCATTCCTTATTCATTTTTTAAGTGCTTGTTGTGGAGCGATATCAAAGGTTGAAGTGTTGGCCATTTTTCTAATTTGGGGGAGGGGGGGTGAAACGTAACTATGAAGATTAAGGCTTTCATGTTAAATACTCATTTGAATTGCCCGCCATTAGCAATGCCCGCCATTAGCAACTAATTGCTGATTGTCTTCCTGATAATCCGTAACGAATAACACTAGTATAAGAGTTAAAAATTGCCTTTATTAGTGATAGAAGAGTCGTAAATTCTTCTATCGCGAGAAACGTATCCTTGATAGTGCGCTTAATATCTGTATAGAATATGTGCTGTCCATCTTTACCTAATTGTTGGACCCACTGTATATAAGTTGCCAGCGGGTTAGTTTCTTGGCTGGATGCAATTCATGTATCCTCTTCAAGTGTGAGATGAACCCGGTTCATAGGGTAAGCAATAGTTAAAGTTCATATAAGAGCCAAATATGTGACTGTTGTCTCATCAGATGGCACTTAATTAGTTTATTTGTCAATTTATGATAAAAGAAAGGCTCACAATTGTGACATCGACGTAATTGCAAGTAGCGGAAAAAAGCATCGATTACATTATCTACAAAATTCCCGAATAAGCATCCGTAAATTTTCCATGGAATCTCCATCGTAAAAGGGGATAGTCAGGCCCGCGTGCTAATACGAAAAATCAATTTCATTTATGGGCTAGGCGTGAACACACTTTACGTACTTATGATTGTACTACTGAGCGATGAATGATGGCGCCAGGATACGAGGGGCGCACGCGCGTAGGCATACGGGCGCGTGTCAAGGGAACAGCTGGTATGTTTTTATTGTGCTCTAGTAAAAAAAAAATTTCTCTTGGGATGTGTGCGCAAAAGGCAGAAAAATAGAGAGGAAGAGAGAAAATAATCGTCCGAAATCGACAAATTATAAGGAGCGGGTTCCGAGAAACTTGAACAGGATTTCACTTCCGTTTATCGTCGAAATCGTTAAATTGCATTAGGAAACTCGGATATGTCTATGATAGTCTATGCACTAGAAAGTACGTCTCTAAATTTCATAATTAATTATATTACTACATAATTCATTATACTATTATACTACTTGAAGTTTACAATACATTCTATTTAAGTCAGAACGATATTAACTTTAGATATTTTTCTTATTAGTTATAGAATTTATTAGTTTAAAAGGAATTTTATTTGAATATAATAATTTAGTGATATAGTTTACGATTAAAAAATCTAAATGGCTAAATTGTAGAAATAAAATTTAATTGTTTTATTCCACTAATTTAAATTTATATGAATAGATACACTTTGTTAAATATTATTTATAAAAGTTGAATTGTATTCTTAACTCAGTTGAAATGTATTTCAATAATGATACTGAAAGAAACAGTTCAGAATTATTTTAGAATTTTAGAAAGCTGCTAGTAATTTGTTGCTAGTATTTGAGTTGCGTTGAGAATTTAGTTCAAAATTTAATTTCACATTTGGCCTTATTATGTATGCATGCTTTATGCACATAAGTAACAAATCGAAGATTAAATAAAATGTTTTTTAAGGATAATTTTGTAGAATTAAAATTTTTTTATATACAAGCTGCAATATCTAATTTTAGACGTAAATTCCATTATTTATATAAATTTAAAAATAAATAGAAGTTTATAATCCTAAAAAAATTTGATAAAAATTAAACAAATAAAAGGATTATATATATCATGTGCATAAGAAAAATAGTATCTTGCTATATTTATAATACATTTCAATTTATAATCAAATCCAATCAAATCAAATTTGTGTGTGCGCGCGCGCGCACGTTTCTACTAAATATATTGAAATATTGTATTATAATACTATTAATATCATTGAATCTTATATAATATTAATAATATATATAATAATTACAATATTTAAAACATTGAAATAAATTTTTTAAATATATTTATATGATAAATACAAATTTTATTATCATTCATTTAAAAATGAAATAGTCTTTATGTAATTTAAACATTATTTGCCTTTATACATTGAAATTAAAAAAAAGTATTAATGTAATTTTTAAAAAAAATGAATATATTACTACTTACTTTATTTGTGCTATGTACTAACAATTCTAATTATATTTTTTACAATTTATGCATGAACTGCTCTCATAATTTTCTTTGGATGATTAGCTAAATATTTTAGAAGTTTTGTATATTAAAAAATCAATCTTGTGAAATATAGCAGCGTGCTCATAATTTATTCATCGATATGTACACACTGGTGCATTTTAGATTTGGAAGATAGATAATTATGTTAATTTAAATACTATAGATGGTTTTTAGTTTCTTTGAATAAGTAAAATGTTAATATTGCTTTAATGAAAATTTAGAAATTTTTGACCAATTATGCAGCCAAAGAAAAACTACTATTAAAGTGTATTTGGTGCATATTTATTTTTTGAATTGAAATATCGCTATAAATATAATGAAATTAAGATTATTGTTCTGTTATACCCTATTTTTCAGGGGTACAGAAATAATTAATGTAATTAATTAATTGCAGAAGTATTTACAGAATATGTAGCACGTCTAGAAATGATCTGATCACTGATCTTCCTTCCTGGCTTCATAAATTTCTTCCCCTCTCTATTGGCTCTTTTACGTTCTCTTCTTTTTTTGGAATCGTTGATAGCTTTAACCCCATTCGCGGGTTCATTTTCTTCCTACGACATTTTTAAAAGAAACTTGTAAGGTTGTGTCTACCTATCCGACTTAAAAATTGTTTATCTCTTGGATTCACTTTCTCAAGTCAACCTCCCCGCATATCCGTTGACAAATACGAAGAATAGCGTAGATTTTAACCGCTATTTGCGACTCTCCCTTTTTCCACTTCGCCACTTTTTCCTCGTCTTCCCTCGCTCGCTGCAATAGTGTACGGAATTTTTTCTTCCTTTGGCACTCTTCCTCTCTCCCTCTCTCTCTCTCTCTCTCTCTCTCCCTCCCATTATCGACTCCAATTCTGTTCTTTTTCTCGCTCATTCTTATCCCCTTGTAATTTTATTGCGCTTGTACCGTCAGAGGATATACGAATACAAGAATCTACTTATTTTGGCTAGTTGTCATAAATTTTCCTTTAGTAACCATAGTTTTTTTATATTTATTATATAAATATAAAAAAAAAGTATTTCTTATATACTCAGATATTGATTACCTGTAATTTTAATATTATTATTATAGACATTCTAAAAAATTAATAAGTATTTCGTATAAATTTTTAAAAGTCTATAATTACTATTGTTATTTAAAATATGTATGTATTGATATTATTATATACCATTCGGAACATTTTTCTTTATAGATCTGTAGGCATCTAAAAATTAATAATCCCCTGCAGTTTCTAATTTTCTTTTAATTTTCTATTAAGTATGATGACCATTATTGTGGCAACAATGGGGCACTTTCAAATATCCTTCAAATAACATAATTCTTATTTTTAATAAAATATGTTATTATTAAAACGAAATTATTTATAGAAATTTATAGAATTTACAAAATTACACAAGCCTCAGCTTTTATGTTTTAAGTTTTTTTTTATATTTGCAACCTTTGTTTAGAAGAACGTATTGGAATGTTCCAAATATTTCATTCAGATATTTAATAGATATTTAATTAAAAATAATGAAATCTAAATAAAGTTTTTTAATATTATTAATTAATTATAAATTTATGCTTTACCATAAAAAATTTCCGATAATTTGTTTATATATTAAATTTTATTTTTATATTTACTTTTATATTTATTATATTTATAATATTTATATATTATATATTTATAATAATTAGTGTTCGGGATTCCGACAGAATCTCGAGTCGTCACTATATAATACCATTTTTCTTTGGTATGTTATTTCTGCTACAATATCTGTTTATTATATTATGTATATTATTTGTGATTATTATGTTTGAATATCTCATATATCATGATTGCCATGCTTTACGCCAATGTAACTCCTGCAATGTACATTTATTATTTGCGTCTGAATTTTTAATGATACGCTCCCCTCTTTAGTACCTCCTCGGTGCCATCGTGTGTCTTTCGTGCGAGCCACATATATTTTGCAATCACAGCTTCACGAGCCAAGCGCAGGAAGCAAGTGAGATGCAGCGCGCCACGTCTTGGTGCAGGGCGCATGCATGTTCGCAGTGCAGCCCCCTCTCCACCGTCTTGGGCTTGCCCCCTACCCCTTTCTGTGTGAGGCCACCAAGGAGGTGACATTCTATGCTCATCAATCTCACTAGTTAAGGGAAATTGGTTGACCCCCCACCACCCGATAATTGTACACCCTCGGCGGTGTAGCTTGCCCTGCGGCTATAAAATAAGGCCGTAAGCACCCCGACGGCAGAATTCTCTCAAGGTCTGCAGTGCAATACCGTGGTCTTAAATCAAGAATGTTCTCCAGCACAGCAATCGGCCTCTGTACACAAGAAGCTTCTCTCTCCCTGACGCTGAGCTCGCTAAGCTCGAAGCCCGCGATTGAACCATACCCATCCTGGACGGAGCTCCCAGGAAGGAGCGCAGCTGGAACAGCGCATCAAGAGGCAAGTAGCAACCGTTATGTCTCCCCTCATCTCGCTCTATGCAGAAGGTTCACTTTTTGGATTGACGAAGATACGTACTCTCCAATTGGCACTGCGTTGCCGATCGAGACCTCTTCGGCCAGTAAGCCGAACAACCTGTAAGACCACGCCGCGTAATTCAAACGTACGACGGGACACGTCGACATCATTTTCGGACATCGGTGATCTTGTTAAATTGTTCGTCGATTCTGCGACATTAAATTCACGTGTAACCAGTTTGGCAGTGCGGGAAATCGAATAAAGAAAGAACGTAGATTCAATTTATAAAACCAACCACGTTTCGCGTATCGTCTAAGTGCGGCGTACAACAATACTTATAACGACAATAGAGTATTTGACTGTTTAACCAAGTGCGACTTCTTCAAGTTATTATGTGTTCAATAAAACTCAGTGTTTACCGGCATTAAAAACGCCGATTTTGTCTACGATTTTTTTACCCTGTTATCTCAATCCTTCCACTATCTGTTTCTCCCTCACACATTCGTGGGCAGAATTCACATACGGGTTCACGCCCGAACATTTGGTCCTTCGAGCTGGATTCCGAACAATTAATTAATAATTTATTAGTTATTATTGTTACAAGAAACTATGATTTATTTCACTTTTGATACTTTAAACATTTCTATTATGCGTATGATTAGATTTAAATGGTAAAAGTAATCACTTTCAACTAGAATAGAGTATTGTACATTTGAAAAATTCATTAATATGATTCTCTTAAAAATGATTTTTATTCAAAATATTTTATTACTTTGTTATAAATGTTTTAATATTACTTATTTTACGATTCATGAAATATAAAAATTCATCTAAAATTGTACACAAATAATATATAATAATTGTAGAATAGTTGAATGAATGGAATTTTTATGCGTAAAAGTAAATATGCATATTTGAACATTATATTTTTTATATATATAACATATTATGTAAAGCAACCTTTCCACGTGTCAAGAAAGTTCAATTAAAAATTTTAATAAGAAGTATTGTTAGCAATTTTATAAATATTTCGAGTTTACTTTAGTAAATATTTATTATAAAAAGATATTTAAGTTTTAGTTACATGGATTAGTGTTTAAAACTTATATAATATTAAAATAGATTTATAATAGCGTTTAAAATATATATAGACTTAGTAATCAAATTCTAAACATACTTAAGTACAAAATGAATATTCAAGCTTTTAATAATCTTACTGCTATTAATAATTGTTTAACAATTATAAGAACAGTCTTAAGTAATTGATAACTAAATTAATTAATACAAGTTAAAATATAAATATATTATAAATTATTAAAATATATCATCTATTACCAGGTTGCATTGTTGAAAATATAAAAGAATGTTTTAGATTTTGAAGTTTTTTCCGAAAAGAACATAAACAAAAGTTGGTGTACGTATTTGAATCTCAAATAAAAGTTTGGCAGATATTTTTATTCACATTTTAAACATTTCTAGGTAGTTGTAATTTCTCGCTGAATAATAATTTAAAGGTATAATGAAATACAGTATTAACTTTGTTGTACTTCGGCGGATATGTCAACCATCGTAATATTTATTTGACTTAGCAATCAAATAAGAAAAATCGTAGTACAGACATACGTTTATATGTGCATAAGTAAATGGAAATCCATAGCAGATGTAATATAAGTCCTCGGGCGGCTGCTTAAGTATGACCCGCATCGTTTGCATTATTGCAAACTTTTTCGACTGGTTAGCAAGTGTTGCGGTTTACACTTGCTCAGTTGCTAGCAACAAGCACCAAAAAATAAACCGGTTTTCTTCTTGCTCGTGAAAGAAGTTAAGTTTTCGCCTAATTCACATCTCTCATTTTGTTCATTCCCTATTTTATTCTTTTATTGGATTTTTACGTATTACAATTGCATTTTTATCATTCATTAGATTTCAAATTAATGAATAATAAAAATATTCAATAAAAAAAATTAATTTTAATAATAATTTTAATAATAAAATTGCAATAGTGTTGAATATATAAATTAGTTTTTTTATTATCTATTATATTCACTAATTGTAGAATAATTAAATTTTTTTATGTTTTTTATGCTTTTATTTTGTTATTGAGAAGTTTACTTACAAAATGTGTCGGTATATATTAAATTATATTATTATATTATTATTATATAATATTATATAATTTATATTATCTCATTATGTACAAATGGATTTTCGATTATATTTTTCCCAATCTATTATTGTAATTTGTCATAATTATAGTATATTAAATTATAATAATTTTATAAACAGAATAATGCAATTACTTTTTTGATATATTATTTATTGTTTAAAACAATTTCTTTCTGAAGTTTAGTAATTTTTAATAATTTTATATTAATTACATGGTTATGAAATTTTTATCAACATATATTAATGCTCAAAAATATCTTAAAAATTTATCTTAAAAAATGTTATTTTATACCACAAATATTGTATCTTTTACGAATTATAACAAGATTTAATATTAAAAAATCTTAATTTTTAGCATTAAATGTTTTATATTATTTGATTTTATAGTATATTCTTTAACAATTATTAGAAATTATTATTACAAATAATTATTATTGTAAAAAAATATTATTTTTAAAAAATAATTATGATATAAAACATTATTCAATATAAGATTTTGAAACTTGTTTTTTAATTATTTTAATTTTATTATACCGTTACGTAAAATATTGTATACCGTTATGTAAATGGAAACATTTTAAATCATTAACTTTTTTCATAAATAATTCTCTAGAAAATTGTATAATAAATTCCTATTTAATAAATAGATGTACGTGCAATTCATAATAAATAATTGATTCTTGTTCGTGATTTAACCTGTGTGTGCTTTCTCTCTCCAATTTGCGAATGAAGAGAGACGGATAATGGAAAGAGTATGATAGAAATAGGTTTCAAAGAAATAAGTCTTCGGAGTTATTTCTGCGTTTATGTAGTTTATTGAATAAATATTGAAGCAAATTATATATATAAGGTGAAATGAATTTAGAGGTAATTAGATTATTATAGTAATTAGAAAAGGTATTGAGTA
>JAPYYT010004216.1:0-10472 GCA_030522565.1 Ceratosolen corneri | reverse complement strand
GGAGGGGCTCGAGAAGTCGGTGGAGGGAGGGAGGGAGGGAGATGGGGGGGGGCGAATATTGCGAGCTGGCGGCGTGAAACGGAGCTTCATTCGGTACGACCGAGGCCATACTACTACGTAACGTACGTTACGCGTCAGCGTGTGTACTTACGCTCGGCGAGAGTATGTAAAGCGTAGCCGAGGTGATACACACGTGAGTTGCGCGCCTGTTTTTTTAGCCTTCCGAGCGCCGGCTTAGACGGAAATCAGTACAGCTCCAACCCGAATTATTATTATCATTATTGTTGTTGTTGTTGTTGTTGTTGTTGTTGTTATTATCGTTGTTGTTGTTATTGTCATTATTATTATTAACGTTGTTGTCGCGAACTAGACCCGGCCGCTATCGTCATCGTCATTATCATAATTATTACAATTACTATTATTATTATTATGAAAAAAAAGACAATCACCCAGTTTGCACGACCCGAGGGGAATTACGCATCCTCACCACCACCACCACCACCCCCCTTCTTTCGCGCCGTGTTTCTTCCTTTTCATATCGACGATCCCCCTCCTGGAACCCCTCCCCACCGACCGCCGCCACCCCACCCACCGCCACCCCACCCAACCCCCCGTCTCACCCCTTTCCCGCCACCGACATGGCCCAGCCGACCGTCCATCCCTCGATCTCTAATACAGGCAAAACGAGACGCGCACACAGGCAATTGGTCTCGTTCTTTTTCCATCTGGGTCTCGCCATGTGCCGCGTACACCAGCGCCAATCATTTCGAGATTTGGGCGTGGAGCGGCAGCTGCGTCGTCGTCCTCGTCTGTATACAGACGCGCGCGCAGTGCCCCCCAGGTTAACGCCCAAGACTCCTCGAGGAGAAAAGAGAGGCAGGCGAGAGGCGAGTCCGCGGCGGCTGCCGCCAGCCTTCGATTACCGATACCCACGAGAATATTAACAAATATGCCAACTTCCTGTTACCTGGGCCGGCGGGCAACGTGGCCGTGTGTTCTTGGCCGCGTGGGTAGGCCGAGATGAGTCGAATGTATATTTGTTTTTCTGTTTATTACTACACACATCGGCCCGACAATGTACATCGTGTTAGACGCGGTGGACACGGGCTCCATCGGTAAAGAAGTTATTATTTCAAGAGACTTTTAAAAAGCATGTTTTTGCCGCTTCAAGGTTGCTGGGGAATGCCATTCATTACCTACCGAATATTCCTACGTCTATTTTCGATGCTTAGAGCATGGATAGAAAATGAAAGTCGAATTCCAGAAGAAAAATAAGCCGCTCCGAATCGTTTCAATTAAAACATTAAGCCCATCGCTTATGTAAAACCGAGATTTTCATAACACGTATCCAAATATTGGCCCCGTCACTTTAACTAGAGACAATAAATACCGAGTACAGTGTATTTTTATGATTATATCTTGGAAAGGCGCAAACTGGAAATTACGATTCTTTGATGCGCGAGTGACATTGAAACAATTAATTAGGAAAATTAATTTACAGTTTAATGATCACAGAGGCCTCACTACTCCATGTAAATATGCGAGTTAAGTTTTGGTGAATAAAAGTGGGAGTTTCATAATGAATAAATACCGTGTGTCCGATTACAAGGATTAAAAGTACTTGGTAAACTATATGCTCTCTTCCTTGATTGCAGGAAATTATTATACTTAGGAATTGTTACTACATATTGTTACTACAACAAAACAAGCTCCAGTATCAAATTATGTAATCATTCGTATCCTTTTGCAATCACTCTAATCGACAATGCTATATCGACATAATATTCTAAGATAATATTCACGTTTAAGATACTAATCTAAATTTTCTATTCAAAAATCTAATTATCATCCCATACGTATTCTCTGCGTTTTTTATTGTTATTATATATATATATATTTGTTTATCTATAATACATATCAATTCGAGGTTAATTACGTTAGAAATTCAAAGTCAAAAAGGAAAAAAAAAAAAAAAAACTTATCGACTTTATCCTATTTAATGAAGAATGACGAATAACCATGAAAAATATTGAAGAACAAAATCTCGCAGACTAATTCAACTTTATATTTGTACGCTAATATACATGATAAATAATAGTAAATATTGACAAATGAAATGGAGTTTTATTTTCTGAAAAATACAATATTAAATTTTGATTGATAGATATAAATCCTAAGATTCCTATCACAATAAACGTCGAGTTTTAGAACTCATGCATAAAATTTGTGTATACTTAGCATTTCATTATTCATAATCATGTTCTAAATTTTTACAAACAAAACACATCTTTTTCAATTTTAAATTCCGTGTAATAAAAAGTATATTTAAAGCTGTATTCTGCTCTATTAAGCACATCCGATATGAATGAAAATATATAAATTGTAAAAAAAATAATGTAATTACAAGAAAAATAAGTCATTTGAAAAATATTGAATATTAGAAATAAAATTTATTCTATAACAATAAAAGGTAATTAACTTTGACAATGGACAGTTTGGTGTTCCCTTATCCACAGATTCAATAGCTTTACAAATGTAACAAAAATTATAAGAATTGCACTAAATTTAAAGAATTTATTCAATAATACACGAAAGATTACTTTATATAAATATAATGCATTTCTAAATCTTTACCGTGAATAATGGAAAATAGGCAGATAATTTAAAATCCAATTACGATTTTACTACGACGCAAAGAATCTAAAACAAGATAAAAATACATGACATTTGTATTGTCATGTAATGCAGAGTAATTTTTTTGTTACATCAATTTAGACAAAGTAGCAAACATATTGTCAGACTCACGGATATGGTGTATTAATCATTTACATCAATAAGTAAAATCCATTTTAATCGTCAGCTCTTATTATTCACTAATAACATAAAACTAAACTAATAAATGGAAATAATTAGAGACGCACCTGATCGGGATAAAAAGTATAAAAAGCCAATGACAGATAATTTCGAAAACTTTTCAAAATTTTTCAGGAATCAATTCAATCTTGCAGACATGAAAATCAATACACTTGTGCATAAATACACACACACGTATGCGTACTTAGCAACAAGTAAATAACAATAATAATATATATATATATATATAGATATTTTATATTATTTATTTACATACATAGGAGTAGCTAATTGATAAAAATCTCTGCGAACAACTATTCCGAGGATCGAATTATATTATCACACCTTTGCTTATATATATATATATATATATATATATATAATTAGGTTTAATTGCTGGATGAGTATTCTTAACCGATTAAAGAGCGAGATAAATACGAAATGAGATTCTAGTTCCCCCATGCGCAGAGTGATTGCATCTGTGAATACTTGCGAGATAAAGAAAGCGGAAAAATTCCTTGTTTAGACAGCCGAAAAATTCTACGTTTAAGTAGTCGAGAATCTTGCAAGACGTTTCCCTTCAGGAAATCAACTGTTAACATTTTTCATCTGGAAAATAAGAGACAAGTGCCCGTTGTTTACTTTCAGCTGGCAACTGCTGTTGAAATCCGAGTGGTTATTCACTGCCTTTCAAGCTAATCTAATATTTTTTGGAAGCACGTTATCTTATTTATCAGTACGAGTGGCGATGATTTTTCTTATAAAACTCACGTCGAACGTTACAGTGAAATTATTATGAAGGAAGAATCAACGAAAGATGAATTGTACATTCTGAAAGAAGTTTGGTAAATCTTACGGACTTGGCTATAAACATTTGGTTGGTCGCTACTTATATTTTAATTGAAAAAAATTGTTTCATACACTTATAAGTTAGATGATGAATCTTATTTAATTGCCCGCTGCGAGCAAAATGCTTACGCTATAGTTTTTTCGGTAAAAAAAATATTCCATCCACTTACAAGTTAAATGATTAATGCTCGCATAAGTTACCATATATGTATTATACGACTAACAATTACATGAAAATTGCTTGTAAAATTTATATATATATATATATATATTTATAATTACATTTATAGAATAATGCGTATCGTTGAAAAAAAGAGTTTAATACCGCGACGCTCTTTCAATTAAATATTGACTTAAAATAGTTTTTTTTTTTTTATAATTTATACAAACGTATTCCTCGAGCGTACATCTATTATCTACGCGAGCAATTTCTATGCAAGATTATTTCATATTTAAATTTATCTAATTCAAAATAATACTGCTATTTACAATTGAGCGTTTATCTTGTCAATTCACTTTTTCATAAAATTTATATAATTACATAATTGGAAAATTTATTCATCCAAAGTATTTTTCACTAATAATAATGGCAATTGAAAAGAACTTGCTACATATTTCGAAAAGATTAATCGCTACTACAGGCTCCTTACGAGCAAATCTAATGGTTTATCTATTACGAGAAATAGTAGTTAATTGTCATTAAATCTAAGGCTTATAGCGTTAGGCAAAATATAATGATTCGAGTTAAATTAATTAAATAATAATAAATATCTGACCGAGCTGTACGTATCGTTTTAAAAGAAACTTTGGGCTCATATTATATTGTAATTATAAGTTATAGGCGGTCATTAATGATACAGTACGTAACTGCAATTATTACCAAAAGACCAAGACTTTGTCGAATAGTTTAACTATGTTGCTGCATAAAGATAGAGAAATTAAAGCTTTCCAGGCCATGTTCCAAATATACGGCACTTGGCACTTGGTACGCTCATTTAATAAGCATTATTTATTAGCATTAAAGACACTTGAAGGAACTTAATGTGTAATGTTATATGGTGGCGATTAGAAATGACGCTGCCTTTTACAAGAAAATTTTTCACTGCACGCGCTGCGATAACTGTGCACAGCATACAGTTTTATCAGATCGAGTTTTTGGTCTTCTACCTCGCGCTACGATTTATCGTACGTTTTTCAAGTAACGGGAAATACGCGTTGCGCGATTTTCAATTTTTCCTGCGAAATCGAGTTTGCTAAGGAATGCCGGCGCAACATTTTTTTTTTTTATAAGAGCCTATAGAATTACAACAAGGAGTAATTAATGAGCTTATAAACATGTCAGTTAGCGTTTTTTTTTTCCTTCTTTCTTTTTTCAAATCGCGTGATTTAATGGACTTGAATTCGAGTGTGTATAATCAGCAAATAAACTCTAAAGTGCAAAAAAAAATAATGGCTTAAATAATAAAGTACATTGATACGCAGCGATTCTCGTTGAAATGCAAAAATTTTAAATATGGCCTGCTTGTAATAAATTAATATTTGTGTTGCATTGTCATAGTCCAGATTCAATTTGTAACTCAATCACGGCATTGTGAAACAGACTTTTTCATGTCACAAGAAAGGATTATTATTTACACAATTATAATGCATATCATTATAATTTAATATAGAATAATTAACTCGCAATTGGTTTGCAATTGTAAACTATTGTCAATTATATGGTAATATATATTGTCTCTCACACTTCCTCGCACGCGCGCGCGCGCGCACACACACACTAAAACATTACTCGACGAAAATTGATAAAATAAATGATTATGGTATTTATACATTAAAGCTTAATTCTTCAATAACAAACCCCGCTTTAATTTCAAAAATATCCTATTCCATTCGCTTAATAACTTACTATCAAGTACTATTAGAGTATTAAATGTGTAAATTCATTCGTCGACACCTAAGACATGGGAGATTTAGTTTTACATAAACAAATGAATTTTACAAATTCCCGTGCTAATTATCCCGATTATAAAATACCCCGAAAGAGAGACGGAAGAACGAAGTAAAAGGAAGGAAAAATCGTATTTGCGTGGACCATCGCGAAAAATGATGCAACACTTTGAAGGAATTGACTTAGCCTCCTCCCTCAACTGGATAAATGCCTATTCAAACGAATATCTCTCTATCAATTTTATCTCACGAATAAACATGTGTATTTTTTATTTACTGGGAAGTCCAACTGTAAACATACAGCGATGAAAAAAAAAATTATAAATTAAAAAAAAGGCTCTTTAATTCATGTAAATTGTATTTACACGAATAAATATATGTTTTATCTCTTTAAATGTATGTTCTTTGCTCGAAATAAATATTTATCAGTTTTTAATTGTACGTTCTCGATAAAATATTTGCTTAGATGAATTAAATATCGCGACTTATGACTACGTTCGTATTGCCCGGTAATGGGAATTAAAGCACTCAACCGAGCTTCTTCGTGATAATAAAGTTTTCTGTTGTATTGATTTAGTGCTATTATTATAATTGTCAAATTCATGTTCAAAGTAAAGTTTAAATTTATAAAATTTGAAAACTGTTACGCTAGACCGAATGATAAATATACACATTAACTAACTGTTATTTGCATTACGTGAATGTATCATTCGCGAGCGTCGCGATAAGTGATGATTACGGATTATTATGAAAATGATATATTGAAATAATTACGATAAGTACATGTGAGAAATATATATATATATACGTTCTTACAATAATCCTGAGTTTTTAATTAATAAATCAAGAATTTTCCAAAGATTTGTGCGTACAAATATTTATAAGATTGGCTCAAAACAGATAAATATTTTTAGAAACCTCTATCTAAACGTATTTGCTATATCTTTCGTAACACAGTCTCATTATTCGTAATCATAATTTTTCAATTCTCGTGAATACGCTGACATGTTTAAGAATTGAAAATATTTTTATAATAACATTTTTAAAATATTCGTTTATCCTCGCGCATAACAATTGATCGCACATTATTCATGGAAGCAGAAAGTCGATTATTAATTAACTAAAATTAAGTACGATTTTTTTTACACAATAATAACGAATAAAAATAGTTATTTTACGTTGAAAAAGACGAAGAAGAAGAAGCAACTGACCAAAGTAGAATCACATAAACAATTTATCCGTGTTCAATTAATCTCTTGAAACAAATGAACGAATAATTTTAATGAATGATTCAATTTGCAATAATAAACATATCTAGGTTGGAACTGTATTTAAGAATAAATTCGATACACGTTAGAATACATTGAGAAATAAATAATACTTAAGTGACCTGATTTGTGAAAGTGTACATTATCATTACAATACTATTTTCTACTTTTTTCATTAAAAATTCATCTCGTGTCTTATTGACGTATTTACTTATTTATAATAAATTCACTAAAATATTGTAGCACGCCTTTTTAAATTAATTCCAACCGAGGTCAGTTTTTCTCTTCTTGTCAAGTAACCTTCAAGAAATTAAATATTTTTATTACAATAAAGTCATCCACGACAATATTTCCCTGGACACGGATTTGATATTTACACCGAGAATTTGAGATAGTGTAAGCTTTAAAAAGATGTCGAGGAGTTCAAAGGGCGATACATTGGAAGAAATAATTTTTGAATTTAAAGAAAATAAAACATTGAAAATATTCACATTTTATTTGTTATTGTCAGTATAGACAATCAAGTGGTACAGTCATTGTGTACGTTGGTATTTGTATATTTGCCTATATATATATATAGTAAGGAACTTAACATCATTAATTCTCTTTACCAAAATTAATAAACCACATCAACCTTTTTATCGCTGCTTTTAACGTCGTCTACATAATGTGCATTGTTGAAACGAGGCGAGGGGGTGGAGGAGGAGGGGAGGGGACCAACGTCTCCACATACTCGCTCATGCATTGCTTGCACTATACAACGCCCCAACCCACTTCCAACGCACCCAACCACCATACCCCACTACAAACTGCAAACCATAAGAAGTTTCAAATACCTTCAGCCCCGCGCAACGTTCCACCAACTTTCCAAAAACTAATATCAATGCGCCAGGCGGCGATAACGCCCAGCCAACTCTCATTATCCCGGCCTTCGAGACGCACTTTAAAATGCTCGTCCCGTCCCCAGTGCCCAGGTATCCCCCTCGGCCAGCACGCGCACATCATTGTCCCGAATGACGCATCCCCGCAACCCTCTCCCTCCCCCAAGACGCAGAAATCCGCTTCGCTCAGGTCGCACGAGCAGCGCGCGCGCGCGAAATGCAACGCACTTACGGACCCCGAGTCGTCGACGAAGCATTCCGCGCTCGTATTTACGTCAATCAATCCTCCTCTCGCCCCCCCCGCCCGACCTCCCTTGCCGACGACGCCTCCACCTCCTCCTCGCGCGCGCGCGCTATCTCTCGCGCTTTTTCAATAATTTTGCACCGCTGCTCACGATGACTTCCTGTCCCCCCCCTCTCGCGCCGCTCCTCGACGAGATGCGCTTTACTCGGCCTCTGATGGATGCGTAGTTTGCGTAGCCCAGCGCGGAGCTCACGTTTTCGTTATGCTTTTTTTCGCGGCGCAAACGTGTCCCGAGAGAGTGTCTCCGAGCCACGCAGTAAGCCGTAACACGTGTACTTTCGTATTCTCTTTGGGAGGCTTTTGCATGTGACTTTTTCCGCCTATTCGAAGGAATTCCTCTGGCGATGCGGAGCCTCGGCGATGATTTTTTTTTTTTTTTTGCTGCTTTCTTTTATTTGCAGGCGATCGAGTAAAGGTTGACGCATCCCGCGACACGACATGTGCGCTTGGCCTCGCTGCTCGCTGCTCCCTCCCAGCCTATTTCGTATTAAAATTGAATTTGCGCGCGCGCGCACATACGCATTTTTAATAATGCAATCGGTGCCTACTACACCTCTACCTACAAAAATTATTTCAAAATACAAGCAAAATCTACGCTTCTGATATACATGGCCGGGGCCTGCCGCCTAGATATGAATGCGCCTCGATATCTATTAAAGTCGCATTACGTAAAATGTTTTTCTGGCCATTTAGACAGCTTTGACGATAAAAACAACATTGTCGAGCGTAAGAATAGATTTGTATTTCATCGGCTACGTTTCGCGTAAATAAAGAGTCGCCTATAAATAATGCGACTCCTTGGTATTGACATTCCCTCGCACCCTCGATACAACGATACGAATTATTGATATATTAATAAGCCGGCTAAATTACAAGCCGCCGACTAGCCTTGGACTTAATCTCCGACACTTGGTATTTACGCGAATCTGTAATCGTTGAGAGGTCTCGATTATTTTAGTGTAGCTGTTAAATTAGCCGCGCTCTTGTAATAAACACATAAGTGTATTATTATCCTCGTTCGTATTCTTACAATCGCGCGACGTCGTTAGCGCGCTTACTTAAGAGGCGCTTTTTTTGGCTTTCAAACACAACACAACGCCACACCACACCACCGTCTCTTAACTCAGTGTGCTTTGTTCTCAAGCAGAGCGTAAGGCTAAGAGCGGCCTGTATCGCGATCGTGTAACGAGGGCCTTTCCTGCAATAGAACTCATAAGGTCCGCTCTTTTACGAAATTCCCATAAATAAGGTGTCACCCTGTGGCTGTTAAGCGCGAGTTGGTGTCGTGATAAGGCAGCAATCGACTGCTTTTGTTACTCCCACACTCGCACAGCGTCGCCGCCGCCGCCACGGCGACAATGCATGATTATAATACTTTGGCGTTGATCTTTAAAATGTACTTTTAACGTTTATCCTTCGTCCGAATCGGCGCGGTTTATCAATTGTAAAGAAAGTAGTTTACACCTAATCTACGTCACGATTGGTCGCCCCTTGACTTGACAAATAGATTGAAAAAACTCGAGGCGAAGCAGCAGCCCTTACTTAAATAATAGCTAATTTTGGCCAACCTTTTTTATCAATTAGGGCCAATCAAATTCGGCGTGACCATACTCTTATCGGCAGCACTGCTCTTTCGGCAATCATAATCACTTTTACGTAATCCACACTATCACATAGTTCTTCTTATAATTCAAATTATTTGCTTCTTTAGTTCCATCTCCCTAAGCCTCCGCCCCTCCCCCTCCGCCTATACCCGCTACACCGCTTTCGCACTTAATAATACAATAGCTCGCAATATTCGCGACTAATGAAGCTTGCAAAAACGCATCATCCACTGACTCCGAACTGTCAAATATATATTTTTCACCAATAAATAGCCTACCTAGAGGGCCTAATTAATATTATTAGAAGAATATATTGCCTTTATCGCATCATGATCATCCGTCAAGTACAAAGGTCCTGGCTACTCGATGCAGAAAACATATCTATGGCCTTGATAATGCAGCACTCGGGTAAGAGAAAGACACTGAAAAAAAACAAATGAAGCCATTCCTTGGCACACATTATACGGGAGAGCTTGATTGTTGCATTAAGCAGTCTAGTGATAATTTAATTATGAGGGTGCTCCTCGGTAAGCATCTTACATCATAAATAATCGACTTTTACGCAAATGCTTTCACTCCTCGGTCAATATAAATCCACGCAAGATAATGCAAGTCCATTAGAGCATCATTACTAAACCTAACAAGCGCAATTTAAAATAAAACCGTGAACTCCTCGAGGATGCTTATAGTTCTGTATATAAATCGGATGATCTATATATAAATCGAAGTGTGCGCAGGGGTGTGGCGAAGGGGGACGGGGGACGGG
>JAPYYT010004215.1:0-13985 GCA_030522565.1 Ceratosolen corneri | reverse complement strand
TTCATTTTTTCACTTTATTAATTTAACATATTTTTAAACAATGCAATTTAGATGATAGAGATTGAATTAAATATTAAATAAAATTGATTTTAGATAAAAATGATTAAATTTTATATTTTACAATGTTCTTAATAACCTCGCAATAGTTTAATACTATTTCTATTTTACATTATATTTACATTATATTATTATTACATATTTCATTACATATTACATATTCTTTTATCTATTAAATACATATTACAATTTCTACTTTTTATGACCTAATGGAAGATGCAATCTTAGTTTAATCATGTTGATGAACGATAGAGCGCATTTATTCAATTTATAAAAATCTGAATAAAGAATATTATGTAGAATATTATTTAGTTAAGATAATCGACTTTGATCATAAGAAACGCATAATTATTTATATTTATTTTTATATAAGTTTGCTCACTTATTTTGAAATAAGTCAAAATATATCATGCATAGCAAAAAGCATGAAAAATTCTGAATTCTAAAAATTTATGATGATGTAAATAAAATGCGCAAATATTTCAACCTCTTTTTCCTAAAATGTTTAAATTTACGTTTGCAATTATTTTTTACAAATTTTTTATTTTAACTATTATATTAAAATATTATACTTAACTATTAATATCAAGTATAGATTTTTAGATTATATGTAAACTTTTTTGTTTAATTGTAAGTCAGACGTTTTCTTTCACTATAAGAAATGTCCTCGTTAAAATCATAGCGAGGTGTGACACATCATTCTATTGATAAAAAGGAATGCCTGGAGATTTTATTAATTATATCCTGCATAACTTTTTGAATCAAGCAGGAAAAAGAAATAAATATATTGTGGAAATAAGGTGGCTACGTACCATAATGCAGCAAATGTTTGAAAGATATTGTAACTTTTTTCCAACTTGTTAGAAACTTGTGAAAGATATTTTTTGCTGATACTTTATAACTTAATATAGGTTCGTTTAATTTTGCTCAAAACTCAAATTTGCTAGATGTACAGATTAGAAATTAGTTTTGGTAGATTATTATTTATTAAATTACTGCTAGTCTTGATTGTTATTATTTCTATTAATTTTGTGATTTACATTTACCACTTTTAATATATACAAATAATGTTCTAGATATATTGCAATTATCTCCGCAGTCCGTAACTTCATATTATGATCCTGTTTTCGTTTTTTTTTCTATTCTCTTATCTTTCTTTTTTGAGCTTAAGCCCCAGAAAAGCTTTTTCGAGCTCATTTATTTTCCTTTTTTTATAATAGTAATTCTTTTATCTATTAAATACACAAAAATATTTTTTAAGCTAATTCGTATATTATCTTTCTCATTATATGGTAATAATTCTTTCTCATTATTTTTTTTTATTGTAAATTAATATTTTACCTATTATGCTAAGCCAGTTTTTGTTTCTAATTGTTTTTTAATACATAATATACTATAATATTATCTTATTACGATCAATTATGTATCTACATTTACATAGTGTACTTACAAGTTTCATAAGAATCTTGTTTGATATCCCAGACCTTCGAACAATCACCAAAGACTTGTCATGTTGGATTAAGCAATGGAATACCAATGAACTTATATTATACAATTCGTTCATTTTATTTTGTCGTCGTGTACTTTATTAGTGCGCCAATTTAAATTTAAATTTAAAAATACAAATAAAATAATATAAAATAAAACATGCATATTAGTATATTAATTATTACTTTTGTAATGCAACTTCTGTGAGCTGCCTAGTTAGAAGATTAAACCATTAGTTCATCAAATTTATATTTATTTATGAGATTATTGCAAATATTTATACAAACTTTGTTTTTTATTAGTTATTTATTAGTTAATTATTTTCTTGTCAATATTACTATCATATTACCTTATAAAAAATCAAATGAGTTATATATATTTATACATTTCTTTGAATACAAAAATTATTTTAAAAATATAATAAATATTAATATATATTCTTTTATTAAATTATTATATCGTGACTTTACTAATTCAATCTTTATATTAATTAACTATTTGTAATAAATATCTAATACAATTAATAATTTAATAAAATTCAAGTTTAGCATATTTTAATTCAATATCCTGGCTTAAACTTATAAGTATAACAATCATTTTAATTTTGCTTTAATCAAAAAATTATGTTATATATAATTAAATGTATGAACATTTATATAAATTCATTATAAAATTAAATTTTGTAAGCAAACAAACAATATAAATTGTTTAAAATTATTCACTTACATAATTTAAAAAAAATATATTAAACTGTAAATTTATTAATTAAAAATATTTTAGAACTAATTTTATAATATTTCATAACTTTTATATTTCTAAACAACCATTTAAATTTAACATAGATTTATCTTTTGCATAATATCTTATATGTAAAAATTAAAATTAATTGATTAAATTGGATATTCGAATAATATAAAATAAATATTTTTGAGATTTAAATTATTTGTTATTTGTTAATTATTAATTAAACTTAAGCATGCAAGCAATGTCTTTTTATTGATACATTTGTTTCATTTTTTCATTCGCATATAGAAATATCCTTAATATTAATCTCGATTCATTAAAGTTTTATTATTCAATAAAGAAAAAAAAAGGCATAAGTTCTGTGATCTATTAATATATATTTTTTTCTTCTTATTAGTATAAGTTTATGCGCTTTTAAACTATACATAGTTTTAGTATTATTTAATATTAAAATATTGAAAAACTATTTAACATTATAACGGTAACATTTGTTTTAAATCATGCGCTGGAATTATTTTCATTATTAATTCTGATTTAAACAAATGAAAATGTTTTGTTTAATATTTTCTAAATTGACTTTAATTGTCTCTGCTTTCACATGACATAATTTTATATTCTTTAATGTTTTATATTCCTCAATTATTAGTTATTAACTATATTTCAACAACACAATCCGTATTTCTATTATAACCTTTAAGAGGAGGGGGCGGGGGTAGCGAATGAGTGCTTAAAGAATGGAGAGAAACAGTCATTGAACTGGCAAAATGAGTTAGAATCTGTGAAAGACACAGGATATTGGAATTAGAATCGTCCAGAGAATTTTCAGAATAAGAAATAGTAAAGACCATGTATTGAAGAGAGCTTGAATACGGCCGTTTATCAAAGTGTAACAATGTAATTGTACACAATTTCATACGTTTTATAGTAAAATAGTTTCCTTATTATGATATGTATCTACAATCTGCGTATCTATCTATGATATTTCCTTCGGAGCTTTAATTCCACGGGTTTTCGTTTTATTTATTGTCCTATATTTCGAGACTTTTTACAAATAATACAAAATTTAATTTTATTTAATCTTTATATAATTTTTTTTAATTTTCAAAAATATATTTCTATTAAATATTCATTATAAAAGTTGTGGAAACATTTAATGTGTAATTTGAAATTTATTGCATTTAAAATTTTTATTCCACAATTTATTTTTTAATATTATGATGGTTCTCATTGTTTTTACGGAGTGTAATGTCTTAGTTTATTTTACATTATATAAATTTAATATTTATTATATAAATATAATTTTATATTATATTATATATTTAGTATATTAATTTTAAATATATATATTAAATATAATTTTATATTATATTATATATTTAGTATATTATATAAAAATGTTTTAAATTATAAATAAATAAATTAATCTTTTATCAACATTGTACATTTTGGTCATTTTAGAAAGTTTTTTTATATTTAAATCATATATTTTAATTGTTATCACTATAAAGATCGAATTATACGAAGACAATTTTTTTTAATTACTGTTGTATTTTTTTACATTGCATTATAATATTTATGACTTCGTTATTGAGTATAATTTCTAATTTTGAAAATAAACTTTCTTTTATAATTTTTTCACGAATAAAGATATAAAAATAGTATACCAAAGACCATTCAAAATATGACACTGAAAATTTATGTATTTTAAATTTTTCAATAATAGTAAATATGAATATAATCTTTAACAAATAATTAACGTAAATAATAGGCTTTTACGATTCAACTCTTCAAAACTAGGCAAACATTAGAAACATTAGGCATCAGAACGATTCCTATATTTTGTTTAAAATTTCTAAAAATTCTCTTATATTTAAGTAGCTAAATCGGCCTTATTTGCTCCCTCACTCTTTGCATGTAGAAAATTTACTTTATAGTCATAGTATTAGGCTCCGCTTGCTCTGTTTAACTTTCGTATTGCTCGCACAAAGTTATTTCAGCTAAAGTACACCGTAATCCAATTGTAATGCTGCTGCCGTAAAATCGCATTACAATACACCATATTCACTTGTATTTAGTAATAAAGCTATCTCAAGTAAATTACAATCATATGAGTGTAGTAAATACCTTTTTGCAAATTTTTTATTCCTGTATAATAAACTTCTTTACGCAATAACGAACACCTTGATTTTGCAATATTCTGAACAGCCTATCCTAATATGTACTATACTTTTTACCATAATTAAACCATGGGCGAATATACAATGATGGTGAAATAAATTCATTATTCCTATACTTGAAAGAATCTTGGAAGATTCTTTACTTATTACATTACTAATGCATATCTAATTTCCTAAAACTTATACAGAATTGACTCTATTACGGATTTTTTTGATATTGTACATGCGTAAAAGTAATTAGAGCATTAATCAGGATTCTGCAGATATAGCTAGTATTTTATTTTTCAATTTTTTAATATCACTAACTAAATATATCGGTAGACTATAAATTAGTAGTTTCTTTAAAATTCTCGAATAGAATAATATAGTTTTAATAATAATTTTAACAGAAACAATTGGAATGTCAATAAACTTCAATCATTATTATGTTCAATTATCAATAAAATCAATTATAATGTTTACTGGAAAAATAGATGCGTTTTACATTAAGCAGTCGTAAAAAGCTCACTAGCTGACATTGCGGTCTACTCAATAATTCGTAAAATTATGGAACATGCTGGTGTAAAGCATATAATAATGTATATTATTGAAATATCATAAATTTAAGCTAATTCGTTTTCGGGTAACATATTTTAGATATTGATCGCAAAATAAGATGTAATAATTAAAATGCATTTTTCTGAGTAATATATTTTTTTTATGTGTATTATAAATTTTTCCAAGTTCGATCAATTAAATGTTAAAAATGTATGAACAATTTTTTTTATTTTTAAATAATTTTCTTTATGTAAATTATTTTTGCCATAATTGCCACATAATTGTATGACTAAACTAGATGACTAAAGACGTTATCACGAATTTAAAATAGTATTATACTAATGTAACGATGTTCTTTTTAATTTAAATATTATTAATAATCCTGTTAATTAGCCCAATTTTAAATGTTCTTCAGTCAAGCAAATCGATATATTTATAAACGATTATATTTACAAATATAGTGAAGCAATAGAATCTGAAATCACAATTTATACAGAGCATTAAAGTGACATAATTTAAAATGAAATAAAAAAGTAATAATATACAAATTTGAATGAAATATTTTTGAGTTATTTTTTTATTTAAAATTTGGATTAAAATTTTGCTAATCCTTTATGTTTATGAAATATTCCTCATATAAATTAATCCTAGTCGTTTAATAGATTCACATAAAGTGAAATTAGTAATGATCCATTGTATTATATATAATGTGTATAAATAAAAGTATAATATATTAATATATTTAGTATAATTAAAAATAAAATTTAAAACAACACAGGAGTCCTACAACTTAAAGTATGCAATGATAAAATTAATTTTATTTGTTGACGTTATTCATGCTTTTGTACATTTTTAAAAATTTTTTTACATTTTTTGTATACTTTTTTAAAAATTTAGTTAAAATTAATTAAATTTTTAAATTATTATTTTATTGTATAGTTATATAGTTTCTCTAAAATGACACGACTTCTTGATTTTTAATAAGGGACACATTAATAAAATTTGTAGTTATTTTAAAACAATTATGAACGATTATTTTACAGCATAAGTAAAATATTTTGAATATAAAAATATTTTTGAATTTACAAATTAAATTTTTTTTATTATATATCGACCAATAATAAACTTATTTAATACATTCCTTTTATTGACTATAGTAGGCCAATATCTTAAAATTATACACGTTTTTATAGATTTATTTAATGAAATGAAATCTAAAAATATTATGTTTCAATTTTTATTAAGAATTCAATTTTATTTATAATAATAGCTATAAGAAGTTTACAGTTTCTTTGGTCACCCGAATATAGTTTTTTTTCACACTTGTGACTCCGACAAAAATGTGATTGAAGCTTCAAGATTTTTACGAAATTACGTATGAAACAAAGTAGAATAAAAATATACTGGAAATGAGTGAGTGGAAACATCATTTGCAGCTATCCGCCATGTTTTATCGCTTCCTCAAAAATTTTCAAGAGCGGTGTTTTTCTCTAAAAAAGAGTTGCTTATATCTCAGGTGAAATTGATCACCAATGTAGTGCCAGACTGTCCATTGCTGTCTTTGGCATTCCTGCAATGAGTTTTTTCCCCACCTTCTTATTACTGAAAACGTCGCTTAGAAAATGGATGCTTCTTTTCCTTTTGCTTCGAGAAAGGCTTTACTTACTTTCAAACATCTGTTTATCTTGATATTTTATTTGAGTAATATTTTCACGTTCATATATAAACCAATCAAAGGCAGATTATAAAATTTCATTAAGACTATTTATTCTCCCGCACTTTTCAACATTTATAAATTTTAATTTCTTTAAATTATATTAGCTGACGTTTGACAATTGAGTAAACGATATATTGACAAAATGTCCATTCTACCGTACGTTTATAACATGATTCTATTACATGACATTGAACCGAAAGATTTTTATAGATAGATGAAGCATGTTTTTGATACATATGAGATTGCCATTCGAAGTTCAGTCCTATCCACCAAGGATGGGCGAGAAGATTTTCTGACTTGTCATCGCTTATTCTTGTACGCGTACACAGAGACACAGCTATAGAGATCAACATATTTTGTTTGCACGGTAGTTGGTCCGGAATAGCAAAGCCAATAACCCACTAGAGGTAGAAGGTACGTGGCTCTTCTCATACTTGTATACGTAACAGAGTATCGTTCATGTACGCCAATATATTCGGCAGTGAACAAAGGAAGATCCCGGATAGTGGCTAAAGCCTGGTGCCTGGATAAGTGGAGCGATCAACTCGCTAGTGTCTGCAGCTTCTTTGTGCTCGTCTTAGGCTCAGTGATGGATATTACAGAGGCGGCATTGCTCTTCTCCACGGCTCTATTGCAAATTAAATTTACGCACACCAAATTTAATTAGTAGTTAATCCGCATGCAAGTGTACAGTTGCAGCTACTGATTGAAAATGCTTTTCCGACTCGATTCACTGGCAGATTTTGTTTGATCTTGAAAAACTCGTTCGAGAAAAGCGTTGGAGATAATTGATTGAAAGGTGTGGTGGCCAAAGTTGCGGGTAAATATTTACATAGCGAATGATGTGCGAAGAGGTCAACAAGGTTTGAGAAAGTGATTAATTAACAATAGCGGTGATAGCGTGAAATTTTAAAGAAAGTAAATTTACTAGTATACGATTATATACTATATAATATATTATATAGTAAACGATTATAGATTATATAATAGTATACGATTGCTTCTTGATTCTTAAGAAGGAATAATTATACATACACCAGATTCGTTACTAAAGGAAATATCGAGCACAAAGTCATTATTACATTTTCTTTGGATACATCACATAATATCATTCGTGTAGAATGTTTAATTTTTACAAATATTCATTATCTTCGGATTTAAAATTTTCGTTGATGTTATGTTATCAATTGTTACTGTTATATGTAATATCGAAATTACTTAACTTAAAATACTACATGATTAATGAAAAGAGGTTAAAATTAAGTCTTTATCTGCTACGCCATGAAAGTATCTATCTACTATTCGCATTCAAATTATGAAAGAAGAAAAATTTTATATTTAATTTATAAAAAAAAAACAATGATAATCAACATCTAATACAATAAAGTATTATAATAATAAATAAATTAGTATTATAATATAAAAATATAATGATATAATATTATGAATAATATATACTAATTGTATATTTACAATTTTATGCATAATTCTCTGTTTTGAATAATATTGCAACTAATAAAAAACTATAAGTATTTTAATATAAATTTTGTCTTTCTTCAAAAAATATATATTTTTCGCAATGTAATTATTTTTGACTAAATTAATTGTTACTTCTATTTAATGACTTAATCGATAATAACTCAAATCAATAAATAAAATAAATGTCATTTATAATATTTGGGATTTACTCGTCTTATTATATACTCTGCATACATATTTTTTATATAAACGTGCTTAATTTTTTGTTTATATTCCAAGCTTTTTACTTTTGCATTTTACAATTTCGTTACAATATTTATATAATATTTATATTTTTATATAATAATATAATAATATATAATATAATTTATATAATAATATATAACAAAAAATTTTTATATAATAATTTATATAATATTTTTATATATTCATATTTTTATTCTGCATTTATTTTATGTACACCACTGTGTACAACACTCATTACAATTTTTAATTCTTTTTAACCATAATTTAACCATAATTCCATTTAATTTTTAAATTTTTCTTTAATTTATATTATTCAATCTGTAAAAGTATTTTCTTTCTCTATTTATTTTTTCTGATAACTATTTTATTATATACAAGATCATTTATTACTTTAGTTTACATGATTCAATTTCTATTCCTCATTAGAGTTCTAAGTCTTGTAATTTCTTGTTTCACTTATTTGTTTAACTCGTTATTATATATTAAACATTGTTAATATTTTAATATATTAACATTTTTTTATACGTTTAATTTTAGTTGAATATTTCTTTTTTTTCTTTAATTTCGTTTTTAGGATTAGTGATATAAATTGGTCATTTGAAATTTATATATGAATTTTATATAAATTAATTAAATTAAATTAAAATGAATTTATATATACTTATTTATTTATTAGCGTACTTTTCATTTTCTTATGTATTTGTAAACTTAATGTCTTGTGTTTTTAAATCAGTCTATCTTTTTATATTGTACTAATTGTTTTTACACTTAAAATTATTTTTGTTGTATAACATTTAACATATATCTTATTATACTTTATGATATATTTTGTGATAATCTAATTTACAATTTTTTTAAATATAATTAAAATATAATAAAATGAAATTATAAGATTTTTTATCCGCGATATTATCTTATATTTAAAACTACAAATTATTTTTTATAAAAGATCTTATGTTTATTATGGTTGTCCATTTATTAAGGAAAAAAAGAAATAATTTCATTATTTAATAGCTTATTAAAACCTTATTAAACAAGATAATATATAATATTAATAAACAGTACAATCTTCATTTTCAAATAATACGTAGTTATTACAAAACATAAAAAGTAATGCCAACAATAAAAGTTTTATTAATGCACGTGTTGCGGAAGTAATTCCTATGTGTGTGTGTGTAAATTCTCTCCTCAGAGAAAAGAGGGGAGAAGTAGATAGTGGAATGAGAGGGCTAGCTAAGAAAATTTAAAACCAGTGCAAATTAATGAATAAAAAAAAGTTGAATATAAAGGTGCTGCAGAAATTAAGTTGAAAAGGTGTCTTGCAGCTTGATTGGACTTGAGTTTCTCCTTTAATTAGCTCGGACTCAATTTTGCATTATTGAATCTTGCTTGTGTTGAATTTATAATTCTTATTTAAGCCTTGTTGTAGATCAAGAATCACCAATTACTTAAATAAACTGTTTGGTAAAATTATCTTCTTGCACATTCATATCTCATGTAAGAACTATTCTTTCTTCTTCTCTTTTTAATAATTGCTCGAGAATACTGGCCCTTCGTAGCTTCCGCTGTTCTATTTACGATATGAAGAAAAATCGTTAGGTGAAAGATGGAAGAGTCTACGAAGAAATATAAGTGTTGCCTCATTGCGTTTCTATGCGATTTTCTCTGCTTATTATCGATGCATGTCTTCTTGTCTATATAGTCGAATCTCCAGCTTGTCAACGAAGGGGAAATAGGGGCGGAAAGTTTATGCGACAAATTCGAGGAATTAAAAGTCCGTGGCAAACTGCTTCGATATTCTGGGAATCTTGAGCTTTCCTACAGCCATCGACATGTTGATGATCATCCTCGAGTACTGCAATTGGCAAAATAACGAGTTCACAATTGGTCTGGTCAATGTTGTAGTGGCAGTTTTTGAAATGACAACTTTTTTAAGTCTATCTTGACCCGAATATAGTTGAATCCTGGAGCTAGTGGCAACTTACATGTTGGAAACCGTTCGTCAGTGATAAGTACCAATGTTCCAACCTTTATGTCTTTCACTGTGCCACTTTGATCTAGATTATTGACGTTGCAAATATTGTTTTAACCGCCGCTCCCAAAATTCTGAAAATCTAGAAGTTGGCAAATCTTTTAATGAAGGTTCTGATAGTGAGTTCATTAGGCCTCCGATTAAAAAATGACCGGACGTGAGTGCTATAATGTTATCTGAATGATCACTGAGTGGTTCAACAGGAAGTTGAATTTAAAATACATAAAATACACATAGTGTATTTTGAATAGTTCGATTTAAATGATACTTTACTGATTCATCAATTTCCATTTGCAACCCATGTGCGGAACTGAAGGCGGATTGAAATGCCATTTTGTTCCATTTAAAATTAGTCCGTAAAGATGTTTGTGCTCTTGAGAACTCTGATGAAAAATTTTTTAAGGGCTGCATTGGCTCCCGTAAATGTAGTATAGCAATCAGATGTAGTGACTCAGGAAGACTACGTCGACCTGTTAATCTTCTATATACAGCAAACACATAAACACACAAATCCAATATTGTTCAGATTTTGCATCTCGTCCTTTTAAAAGTTTTAGTGTGATGGGACCTGAATAATTAACTCCTATTTAAGTAAACGACCTTAAAAGCCAGTGGATTTGCTTGAAAGAAAATGAAGTATTTTATAACATACGTGATTATAGTTTGAAAGAAAAGATTGAAGGATAATATTCATAATGTCATGTATTGAACCCAAGTGGCTAAACACGAAAATTGTTTTATAATTGTCGAGTTCGGAGACTACTTGAATCAAGGGTCAACTAGAGTAGAAGGGCAGTGCACATGTGGTGGCAATAGTCGCCACATGTCGGCACGAGCTTAACAAGGCAAGATTCCACAAGTTCACTCGTTCAAATCGGCCGACGGACTCGGCCGTAGTACACACACACACACAGATATATATATATACACACACAACACGCACAATAATTATGGCATTTACTGTACACATTTCAATAGAGAATACCTTATTGCATAATTAGAAATAGCACACACACACATGTTTAACAATTTAATCTATCCTACCACCATTAGACCTGTTATATCCACACTCTTTAACATCCGAGAGTACCTAAAGTCAAGCAGGTAAATTCTCTATCAATAGGTAATAATTCAGATAAATAATTCAGATAGTGATTCTGAGCGCATGAAAGCTGTGTAGAGGATACCTAACAAGATACGTTAATTCGACCATCATTGCAAATTATTCCTTGGACAACAATATATAATGTTAATCGATTGAATACATATTCTGTGGGCAAGGGTTTCATATCTTCGAGTTGTAATTCTTGGGGAAATAGGCAGCTCGAATTGCCTTTATCCAAAAGTGTTGTGTGTTATCCAAGTTCTCTTTTTTAGTGAATATTACATTGGCCATTCCTTAACAATGATATAAATTTTATACAAAGTGCGATGATTCTAATAAGTTTATTTATATTATAGTACTGGTAGATGAGATTCCAATGATGGCGATTAATAGCATGCCACTATAATTTGTTATTTTGCAGTTATTTCACTGAAATCCCTCTTGAAACACAATCAACTGAATTTGATGTTCATGGAACATAATTCCAATGAGCATATGAGTAAATCTTCTGAATTTGTACGACCCTGTTTCTGACGAAATATTTCCACCTGGATGCATGAGACCTAACCCATTTTAAAGTGACGACATAGGAATTTGTCCACATGTAAATTTCTTGTATTTCTAATTTTATTATTTTTCTAACATAGTTCATCAATTTTGCAAGCCAGAGGTTTTTGGATTGAAGTAACCTTATTTTTAAAACACACAGCAATAATTTGTTTCATCTTTCCATTTTACAGCTATGTACGCCACTTCAACCATAGCCTTCATTTATGTATCGGAGAATACATGAAGTTTCACCACAATTGTGTTGATCCAGCATAGGATGACGTTGTTAGATACTACATTGATGTCGCTACGGATTGCAATCCACTCCTTGGTAAAGTCGCAAAGTATTAGGTCATCCCAATTAAGCTTCATCTTTTAGATTTCTGTAACAGAATTTTTGCTTTTATTATTTTATTAATAATTAACCTATAATTTTATTATAGGGGAAACAGAGCCTAATGGATCAAACACTTTTGCAATTTGGAACAAAATTATTCACTTTGTAAATTTATTCTGGGGTATTGACATCTTGCTTATAAAAGTAAAGACATTTTCCAGAGGCAACTATTTTAATAATAATATGTGGGTTGCTCAATCATCGAACATTATGTCTGGACCCTCCGGACTGGTCGTATCTATACCACTTATTCAAAATTCAGGGATTTTTGAGTAAGTCTTGAAAACAAAATATTTAATTCTTCAAACTTACCTTCCACATCTCTCAAGCTTCCGTAGAGCCCAAGTCAAAAAGATGACTAATACAGTGACATTTGAATACGCTCTGCAACAAGCTGCGGATAAGCATAGTCTATTGACCTGAAATTCTCACAAGGGCTGTCCATCGTCGTCAACTCTAAGAGACCGAGTTTTCCAAAACATATAAATGTAAGCACAGAAGCGGCAGCGGAAGTATTATTTGATAACTAGAAGTTAAAGGACACGACGTATATAATTAATTGTTTGATGAAAAGGTGATTTATCATATAATAAGTATTAATAATTCTTGAATGAATAAGAATATAGCAAGTAATATATTTATTAATACTCAGGGCGCGAGATACTCAACTGATTTGCAGACTGCAACTGAACTTTGAACATTGATCGACCATATGAGGCCCGTTGCAATAATTGCAAGTCCCTGATTTTTAGGAATACTGAGTCGAGGTTGTAGATATTTAATGTAAGAACGCGATTCTCTTCGTAGGTGGCGTGGAATTTACATTAGGTTTTTCCCGCGATTCAAACTCAGCTTCAGCATTGGATCTAATAATCAGAAACTATTCAAGTTAATCGTATGTAGTATAAGTGATATTGTTTCTAATGTAGACCTCCAATTGTAATTGTATCCAACGTGCTGCATGATTTGATACACGGAGCATAAATCTGACAATTTTTGAGTGTCTTTTAATGTACTAAACCTGGACTTGGACTTTCTGGATTTGGATGTTGGCTAGAAGCAACAGTTTAATACCACTTATCTTGGATTTAGTACTTGTTGGGAGAATAAAAGCCTTTTTTTACTGAAAATGTGTACTCAATCGATCGTTATCGTAAACTCTTTAAAACTCCCATGACGGCAAAAATGAATCTTCCTTTACATCAAATCCTCCCAGAAGGCCTAACGGCTCTGGTTCTAATAAACCACGAAGATAATGCAGATTTTTTATATTGAATATTCCGATCGTTCTGTCAAATGAAATTGGGTATATTCTTTCTGTTCGCGATTCCGGCAGATTCGCGAGGCTTTACGTTATTTTAATTTTTGATTATTTTTAAATTTACCTTCGGCGAGATTATTCGGATATTATTTCACGCGTTTATATTAAAACTATTCTATTGGATCGCCTCACACTT
>JAPYYT010004214.1:0-10476 GCA_030522565.1 Ceratosolen corneri | reverse complement strand
TTCGTTTAAAAAAACTTTTACTTTTTGATAATGTATCTCAACTTGCATTTGAAAAAGAGCATCATATGAAATAAACAAATATTTTCGTTAAAATATATTAATGCAATTAAGAATTCGTAAATGTAAAATTGCAAGAAATATTTAATACATCTGATATATTTAAAATTTAGAATGCATATAATAACAATTTTTAGACTGGTGGATAAACAAACAAACATTGAAATACCATTCCAACTAGTTATTTCGATGCTTGGCACTTCTCTACTATATAGTTCTTATACATTCTAGTGATTGTTTAGCTTACGTTATTGCAAGCTCAATGATTTGACATTCTCTATTTATCAAACATGCCCATATATGCTGAGTTTCCTTCTTATTGCTAAATTTCCTTGCTTTCGAATTGCGTAACATTTGTATACATGAATATTTATCGTCGAAGCATTATCTTCCTTTGTTAATATTGAAAGCTAAAACACTATGTGAATAGTAATGTAGTCGATGCGATTTTATATTATTTGTTAAAATCTGTAAGTTAAAAATTTTTTCCGTCTACCACATGCTTATATCGTATAACTAGGTATATGTGAAATATTTTAATTTTGTTGTCAATATCCAATACTTATAGATATCATCTACAATAGGGATAATGCATATAATCGGATAATGTCTTTAATAATTTCGTACGTGCGTAATGTATGCGCTTCTAAATAATCATTTATTGAATACTATTTTGAAACAATTGAAAATTATTTTTAACCCAATTTTTATGATAATAATAAGTAAGACTTACGAGGAACAACACTTTAAACTAAAAACTATCGATACAATATGTTATTTGAGGAAAAAAGTTTTATAAATAATTTTTAAATAATTGTTGGTGGTTTTCAAATAACAATACAAATTAAACCCGTATGTTATACATGATTATTGAATTTAAAATCATGTTATAGCAAATAAATGCATATTAGAAGTAATAGTGGCCTATACTTTTTGACATATTGTATTGGGTGAAATCACTCTCAAGTCAGCTGTTGATTACATTTTACTTTCGTTTACTCGCAAGCCATTATAAAAACAGGTTTCCAGTGCTTAACAGTGGTATTCAAATCGTGCCTTCGTTTCCTATGCGATTCCTTACATTTCCGATAAATTCACCCACTTATAGATCTTGTCAAAGCAAGGAAAAAATATAAGACTTATGATATGGCAAACAATGGCAAGCAGATACTGGTTACCAAATTGCAGCGGTCACGCATCTTCTTTTGAGCATTTTTTTAGTCATGAAAATGTGAAATGTTAATTTGTTTCTTAGTCACTGTTGGTGGCGATGATGGAATACCATGTGTGGACTAAAATAAAATAGTTTATGTTACACGTGTCCTTACTAGTCTGTAGAAACTTGTACAGCATTTGTGGCAAATAAGGGCTCGCGCATTTGGAGAAAATGACAATGCTGTTTTCTTATCGTTATTCTTATCTGAATTAAAGAAAACTTAGACGAGGCTGTTATCTACGAACTAATGAAAAAGCTATTATAAATAGGAACTTGGATTCCTTGTAAAATTGTAGAATCCAGTATTTTTATTAATATTAATACATTGATAATTTTCGTTATGCGTTACTCGTGAAAATTTTGACAAAAATAGCGTAAATTTTCAAGAATAGGGTGACGAGCGATTCAAATTGTTGGAAACTCTGTTGTTATTCTGCTTGTACGATTAAGCACGCGGAGGTTATGGTACCGACAGCTTACTTACGTTTATGTACCAATCGAAATATACACCTGATATTCCATAATATATGCGGAGGGTATGCTCAATGTTATTTTTATCATTTATTAATAAATTACTTGTATAGAGATAATTTCACCTTTCGGAAATCATGTATTGTTTTTGAAATACTAAATATTTTATACTAAAAAGAGTAAAATCCAAATTCAATTTAGAAATAATAAATAGATGTATATAGTATATATTAAAAGTATACTATAAATAAATTGAATTAGTTGCTGCAGTTTATTATGCATGTATTAAAAAACGTACGAAAGAAAATTTTGAAAAAAAATCATTTATTCATTTGGAGTTAATTGAAGGTAAATTCCTAAAGTTTAAAATATATTGTCGAATCATCTGCCTATCGAAAGAATATTTAGAAAAATGTTTTATGTTATCTATGTTGCTTATAATAAAACATTATTATCACTCTATATTTTATTAGTTATCAAAACGTAAGTGTTTCCAGTTATGTAGAAAGAATATATTTTTAAATTATCAATTTCTTTATATAATTAAATATATTCTGTTTGAATTTTAAGGTAAATTTCATGAACAATAAGACATTCGTAAAATTTTCATCATTGGCTCCTCTAAATTAAAGTATTGTACTGTTATATTGCCAATTTACGTATCCATATACGAGTCGGAAAATATGACGAATCAGATTGCAAATGAATATTTTTCCACAAACAAATACGATTACCTCAATAAAAAAATCGTTTTGCATATTACTAATGAAAAATATTTTCCCTTTATGTTTGTTGACTTTATATTGAATTAACATCTAATATGTTTTACGTTTTATTTTAAAATAATAATTTTCATCTTATTGATTGTATATTTTTTATGAATAGTTGTATCTTAAATTTGTAATTTTGAAGAAGAAGTTGTATCTTAAATTTTATTTAATAGTCATAAAGTTTTTCTTCATATTATTTATCTGATTTAAATCATAAATTTACAAATTATATTTTTGAAAATTATCACCTAATATTTATTTGGTAACGTTGCTAATTACTGTTTTGGGAAATGTTATAGAAGTAATATGGTGTTTTACCAAATTTACGAAGTTATGCTAATCAATTTTAAAATATGCATACTTTCAGCTTTTGCTATATATTTTTATTATAGTTGAAAAACTATCATATTAGTTATACAAAATAAAATATTTAGTAATTTTAAAACTTTATCAATGATAAATTAATATTATTTTTAATTTCTTGATTAACACCCTTTAAGTTCAAGACAGTAGTAGTGAGAATAAATTCTTACGAATTTTAATGTATGAAATGACTAATTATTCGATTCAATTCGGTAATATATATTAATTAAATAAAATTATAATTATAATAGAAAATTTAAAAAAAAAATTGTGAGGTTTATCATTAAATTTCCATCTAATTCTGATATTAATTGAAATCTAGATAAATATATGAATGAGTGAGTGGTCCATTTTTACCATCAAAATTTTATGAATGCCTATTTCTTTTGAGTATATTGAACATATTGGTTATTTATAGCATATGAAATATAGTATTAACTAAATTGTATTATTAATATACATTTATCAGTGTACAATATGTTATTGAAACCTCACCGTGCATATTATTAAAAATGATCACAGTATTTGGTTTATAAAACATACCACGAAATTTTATCCCCAGTTTGATAAAGATTTTTTTTTACATAGAGATGTCGGAACGGCTCGACGTAGCTTCATAGTATGTAATATTGCATTATCTTTTATTAAGTCAATATTTATATCTGATAATAACGACATTTAGAGTTAAATTATATTAAACATAATTAAATTAAGTGTAAAGCCGTCTGTAAATAGTTTACAGTGAAATGTGCACAATTCAAGCAATTAATCCTATAAAATTACATTAAAATAAACTTGCATTAAATCAATATTGGATTAAAAATACCTTCCTTAACTTTTACCTTATAAAATACATGTAATATGCAGCTATTTTTATGCATTAGAAAATAAAAAATAAATAATTTTTTATATATTAATTTAATATATTAATTTTCGGTTATATATTTAATATATTATATAATTTAATATATTAATTAATATATTAATAAATATATTAATTTTTTTTATTTAAATATTATTAACAATAAATTTACAAGTAAAGAAATAAATATTTATTTACAATCTGTATCAATCTACAATAAATGTATGAACTTTTATGAGAAATATTCAAATAAATGATCGAACATTTAATAGACTGTAAAGACTCTTCTTTGTCAGTTTAAACTTTGAAACGTCATCAGTTAATTAAGCTTATCAATTTTATTAAGATGCCAATTTTCAATCCAAGTATAAAATTATTGCAATAACGACAACAAATATATTTTAAATATACCAAATATTATTTCTTATTCATTAATCAACTTTAAAATACGAATTAAGAAAATAACAGTTTATCATGATATTTAATTTGTACAATAATAATAATAAAAGTCAAAATAATTAATGATGTTGGTTTTATATTAGGCTCGTGATGAGTAATTTATCATTTTGTATCTAATGTTAAATCCAATGTTATATAATAATAAACAAAGGAATTCAGCGTGCACGTGGTCTGATTACAAAAAACTGTTAAATTATTCTATAAAATCAACAAATGGTATATAAAATGAACATTGGGATATTTAATATCATTTCAAAAAAAATTAAGCTACAATAAATTGAGAGTCAAAAAATTCTGTTTATATAATTTTAGTTAACACTTGACACTTTATAGCTTTATAAGTTATTGAACGAATGTAAAGAAAGCAAATTATTGATTACGCGTAATCATAAGGTATGTGAATATGCAATTGACACAATTTTAAATGTACTTCAAATAAATTATTTTTACAAGCAGAAGTACTAAAATATAATGTACTCGTAATAAGATTCGTAACCTTTAGGTTTTTGTTAGTTTTAACTTTTACTGAATCAATAAATCGAAGTAATGTAATTAGCAATAAAATTGGTTATTTTATTTGATTTTTTAATATCCATCCTGTTTAAAACGAAATTTACGAATATGGTTTTAATAAATTGATTTATACAAATTCAAACGTAAATAATCGATTGTCTTCTTAAAAAGCAAAAACATTTTTATTTTGTTTAAATTTTATGCTATTAAATACTAAAGCAAACAAAAATAATTATTGAATTGGAAATGTCTTTCAAATACGCATTTGTTAGTTTTCAACGACAAAACTTAAATCTCATTCTATTTAACAAGGTATATTATAATAACGAGTCATTAAACAGTATTTTATTTAATAATAGGAAAAACTCACTTTAATAATTTTTATTTTAATATGAATTTTACATTCCATCGTAAATTGAAGTATATTTTAATTATAAATTTTAAAGGACGTTTTAATTAATTAGAAAATAAATTAGAATTTTATTTAATTAAAATTTTATTTTTTCAATATTTAGTTTTTTAATGGAATTTTCTTTACCATAAAAGCATTCTTTTTATAAGTGTGACATTCTCTATCTTTAATCAACTATTATTCGTTTTAATTGAATTTAGCCTGACTTTCGATAATAATTTTTATCATTGAAATCAGTAAAGTATTCATCATTTTATAAAGTTAAATTGAAATCGTTCACCATGAGAAATATATCTGTTATTTCAAGAGAAAAAAAATAATAATTCGAGAATACGAAAAATCAATTATGATTGAAGATGTCTTCATACATTTTAAATTTGCATTTAAATACTGTGATTACTTGTTTGAATGCATACAAATAAAGAACATAGGATATTTTCTGTAGCATTAATTTCGATTGTTATAACGATTATTGACCTTTTCATATTTAATGAGTAAATAATAGACGATTTACAGAACAGTCCGGATTATTCTATTTCTTTTTTATCCTCTCTCTCTTTCTCAATATTTAATATATACATAGACAGCATGTGCTTTGAGTCATTAGGTCAACTGCTGGGTAGAATTGAAAGAGAAAGAGAGAGAGAAAAGAGAAGAGAAGAGACGAGTGCTAGTCAAAGTATGTGAGCGCGGGCAGTATGTGGGTGTATCTTTAAATATTAAAAGAAAAAAATTTATTTTATTTTACATGTTAATACGTGTTAGTCTTTATTTGCAAATTATAACGCATAATTTGTTTAGATATTGATATATGTAGTTTTGACTTTAAGGTTCATTAGTATTAGTTATTATTTGCTACGAAAAACGTTAATTTCGGATATATTATTATTAATTTCATATTTAATATTAATTAAAAGTAGCTTTTCAGAAAACAGTTGAGGCATATTAGTTATTCTATATTATTCAATTATACCAATGTCTGTATGTCTTTTTTTACTTTTCAGTTAGCTAGAATATTGTGGATTATTAAACAAATATATTCGTAATCTACTTTATTAATTTAATTAATACAAAAAACAATCTTGCTATTAATTATACCGTAATAGGCTGGGATCTTTTTGTTGCGTAATTTTAACTGCAACGTAAACTAAAAAATCGTTCATTCGGAAGTATGCGAACAGTAGAATTTAATTTAATGGTAAATATAAAATTTGATGTGCCTTTTCAAGATTGATTCCAATAAAATTGCTAAATTCCAGTAACATTGTGATTTAAAAATAATAAGCGAAATTTGTATCATATCTTAAATTCTTCTAAAGTTTGCAGAGTTTCCATCACATTATAAATAAATTTTCCTATATAAATTTTATCCTTAAGTTTTGCTGTGCCAAAAATATCAAGCACAAAAGTAAAGTTCAAAGAATTCTGTTCTAGAAAAAATCAATATAAGTGCTAACTTCGCTGTGCTGAATGCTTTTACTCCTTTTATTTTATACACATAGGGAAAATACCAAAGAGAAAAAAATAGTTTATTCTTGCTCTAAAAGCATGTAGCATGTACCAATTTTCATATTATGCATGTCAAAGTACATGGGTAATGCAATGGAATCGTCATAATAAACTCCTGAGAAAAATTACGAATACGTGGGACTTCTGCTGCTGTTGCTGTCGCTGTTATTTTATACGAAAGCGTAGCCATTCGTAAATTCAATAACGGTTTTCCAAAGACAATGAACAGTCATGGTTGTAAGGTTAAATCGCGTGAGCTCCGCTATCCACGAAATTAAACACCAGAATGAGCGCGCTTCACTCATTGTTCTATGGTATGTGAAGAAAAAACAATGGCGCCTGAAAACCTCTATATAAATATGTAACAGCTAACGGAGTGAAGGAAGCAGCTTGACAGTATCGTTTTCAGTTCTCAGAGGAGTGAGGCGAAATTAGTTGGAATGGCTTCGCATCAGACTCCGTGATATCTTATTTATACATAAAAAACGAAAAAAATAAAGACCAATGAATTTTTCGTAATGATGATGTCAAAAAATTGCATATTTGTAGTCACATATTGACATTATTTTATAATTATTCTTATATCTATCTTTATCCGTAGTTTTAATAAAAGCAAGTCTAATTAATGTATTTACACTTTTATGTGTATATGAATAAATTATATTTTATTATATGATATGAATTAAACTGCGGGTCGAATCGTCAAATTGCCTAAGCAATATAAAATGAAAAATTCGACTCTGATACTCGGTGATCAAGACTTTCTAATCATGCGGTCATTACAGCATTTCGAGGTTGATGCGTCGAAGTAATATTTGAATATGGCTCATTTTCTATTTTTAGTTATTGATATTGAGCGCTTTTTAACAATATAATGAAGTTACAGTTAATCAATATTTCTTTATTGCTTTATGAATTAACTTCACAATGAAGTTTTAATTCTATAGTAAAGAGTAACTATTTACTTTTATGATTAGTGATGACTGTGCTGTTACTTAAAATTTAATTTTTAGTATCGGAATGTTTAGGAGCAATAAAGGTCTGGAACAATTAAAAGATAATTACAGTGAAATAATGTTAAATTATTTTTATCTAGTTGGTAAATTATTTCATACTATTGAAGATATCTCTTCGGCTAGAATTATATTTTTTTGAAAGATTACAATATATTAAAGAACTCATTAACAATATACATGTTAAAAAATAAAATACTGACTTAAACAAGCTGTTTGAAAGTGAAATTGATACGATGTTCTACTGCCAAAAGCGTTCATTTATTTATTTTTTTTTTTTTGAGGCTGAAGATAACGAATAAAAGAAGTCAATAAAAAGAAATATTACATTACGTTTAACTTACTGTTCAACTTACAAATGAGATATAATAAATTTAAGATTTGACTAGTTGATAAGAAAGAAATTGAATTGCTCTAACACTCGAATAACTTTTGGTCATAATCTAATAAGAATGAGCTCGTAAATTCTTACCCATTCTCGATTGGTCGTCTTTACTGTACAAGTATATTATATAAACATTCCAATTATAAGAATCAGCGCATCGAGTTGACATACGATAATAGTTAAGAGACGATCGAGCGATTGGTTCCGAACACGCTTCAACTCGTCCAATTTGTAGAATCTCTCACTTATCCCCCTCCCCACCTCTATAAAAAATCTCGTTCGTAACCATATTCAGACTCGAGTTTAAGATACAGCAGCCTATGTCTAATGTTTCTTTAATTTATATTATTAACAGGGATAAAAGCAAAATTCAAGTTTTAGAATTAATGGTTCCCATGGTTGCAGTTCCCAAGCCAAAATATAATCTGACATTGTTAAACTGTAAACAAGCCTTAAGTGAAATAACTTTACGTTGCGGAAGTCAAGAGCAGTTCAAATCAATTTTTGAAATTGACCTTTTTACAATTTTTATAGCGTGCATTCTGGCTAAAGCCACATTTTTTTTGACTCTAGTAGATAATTTTTTTTTTAATTAAGTGGAACTCGGTGTTTTTTTAAACATAATGTTCAACTGTTAAATGAATATGACTCGGAGCAGTGTCTAAAAAATTATAACATAAAAAAATTAAATACTCCATGGGCATGTAAATAAAATCTCACGTTTAATTTAATTTATTGGAAATTTCAAATTTATAATTATAACTATAAACTGTTATATAATTGTAAAAAAAAATTTATTTTAATTGATATGTAAACGTTAATGGAACAAGGATAAAATTTTAATTTAATCTTTCGTCAAGATTACAAAAAACCTAAAATATTATGAGTGGCACATTTATTATAACATGTAAGAAAAAATTTTAAAATTAAGTCAGGTACTGATCTTTTTCAATAAGTTATACACAGATATTTAACTAGTTTGTAATTTGAATCTTAATGTGTAATTTCAATTTCATTTTTTGCAGAAATTCATATTCATATATCTTGCAATTGATTTTAAAAATAGAACTTATTCTATACTTCTTAATATTCAACTACTTTTGGAATTGGTATTTATTTTCAGAGTGCTGCGAATATCG
Organism: Ceratosolen corneri; assembly: GCA_030522565.1. Classification (NCBI taxonomy): domain Eukaryota; kingdom Metazoa; phylum Arthropoda; class Insecta; order Hymenoptera; family Agaonidae; genus Ceratosolen; species Ceratosolen corneri. The sequence goes on along the minus strand of JAPYYT010004214.1, from coordinate 1,307 downwards.
TAATTGTTTCTAAAGTTAATTTAATATCTAACAAGCTGCTTGATAAATTAAAGAAAATACTTTATTAAACAATATTTCATATTTCATATCTTATTAAAGTTTAAAAAAAAGTAGAAATTTAAACCAAGTTAAATTTAGTTCAATATTCACGAGTTTCAATGAAAACTTATTCTTATTACTTCAATTAAAATGAGTTTTAAGTAGCATAAACTTATACCAATAAAATAATTAGAAACGTATCTGAAAATTCTCTTCCTATTGTTAAGATTTAAAATGATTATACATTAAAAATTTGAATTTCATACATATTTATTTAGTTTAATTGAAATAATAACTGTCTCATTCTAAAATAATTATTTAAAATTATAATAGAACAATCGTAACAGAATTATATTTCTTTTCAATTATAACAGAAGAATTGTAGTGTTATTCTACGTATCTCGCTCATGTTGAATACAAAAACGCAATAAAGTTTCTATACTTTTGAACTCACTCGAACACTTATAGATATTTACTAATAAGTATTTCTGGATTTTAAATAAATTGCTCATTTATTCTTTCCTAATAAGTTCTTTCCTCGGGAAATATAGTGTCGCATTTAAATTTTTAAATTTTAAACATTTAAAAACCGAAAAATGTGGTATTATAAAAGGACGAATTATTGTATTTTACAGTGTAAAATCGCTTGCAATTTATCGTGATTAATAATATTGATAAGAAATAATAAAACTACTTTAATAAGAAAAAACTGCCGCATTACCTTCTGCTAGCTTATTAATTATTACTAATGAGTTTATATATTGCAACTAGTGATTTAAAATAAAAATTAAGCAAAGGCTTCTATTAATTTTTAAACTCGATTATCTATTATTTAGATATAAATACGATAGGATTATATTATTTTGTGAAAGTTAATATTTGTCATTGGCACGTAGAAATAGATGAATAATAATAAATAGAAGTAAATAAACAACTTTAATTAATCATTATTGATTTCTATATTGGATAATTTAAAACATTAATTAGAAGTATCTTAATCTCAACTTAAAAATGCATCTCATATTTTTTGAATTCATAATTGCAGACTTTCTTATGACAATTAGTTTTTTTATTAATTATTTTTAATTGAGAGTATACATTAAATTTCACATTAACAAATTAAATGTTTAAAAAAAGTTAGTCCTATTTATCCATTAACCATATTAGATAAAACAGGAAAAATGAGAGCGATATAGATGGCAACGACGATAATTGATATGAAAATAAAGCCAGACTGAATGTAAGTGTATAATACGAATCTTTACCGT
>JAPYYT010004213.1:0-10478 GCA_030522565.1 Ceratosolen corneri | reverse complement strand
AAGTGCTTTGCAGTTCATGAGCTTACTGCGCTTTTCCTGGAAACACTGGGATTGTAAATAAAGTATGGCAATCACTAAATATGAGACGTTCCAACAGAAAGACTTGTAAATAATATTCGTAAGATGTTAACTGAATATTCTAGCAAGAGTCACATTCAAAAGTAAATAGATATTATTTAGTGACTACTCGAGATTCTGTCAGAATCGCGATCAGTAATCAATTCAAATAAACAATTCTCGCAATTATTATAGAAGTTTATAATCGGTGTATAATCCTTAATAAATATTTAGTTTTTTTAATTGACGATAATATATATCACTGTAGGCGCTCTTGAATAATAGATTACCGATTATTAATATATACTAAATTTAGCGATTTAATAAAGATCATCGAATTTTCATAGACCACTGATTGTTCGCTATATATATAATTATAAAATTTGTTTAAATCTATTTTCGATGAAGATTATTAACTGAATAATCAATTCCAAAATATTTAAATGGTAAAATATTAAGTCCATTAAATTATGTAATTTTTCAGTTTATATTATCTATTTAAAATTAATTATTATCAAAATTATATTAGAATTCGGTCTCCTAATTAGATAGGTAAGGTAAAATCTGAATATACATATATCTTTTTAAATATCAATGTGATTGGTGTATTCATGTATTATTAACTAAATTTTAATCTCGATATGTTATTATCTATTAAGTTCAATAAAAGCAGACTTAAATTACTTCAAAAAAATAACATGGCCTTGTTAAATATTATATAATTACTAAATTATTAATATATTTAAATATAGATAGCTTCATATTTATGATAAAAACATTGAGAGCCAATAAGCCTTAACTATAACTGCGCATGTTTGAATAATTTGTGCTAGCTACGTTTCCTACGTCAAATCAATTTCAAAATAAATAATGAACTTTATAATTAAGAGTTTTTTGTTACGACGATTTAATATTTTTAGTAGATTTACTGTATTGAATCTCCACAATACTAATTTAGAAAAATTTAAATACATGAATTTAAATTCAAAGGTATTGATATAATAGTTTACTTATTTATGTTTTGCTTATTGATCATTTTATGTTAATTTTTCAAATTAAATTTATATATTTCAGATAAAAATTACATTAAATCATAGCGATAAAATAATTTCAAAGTTTAAATCAAGATATTCACTGTCAAATAAAATTGTTGGGTATTGGTTATTAACCTGTAGTGGAATGGTATTTGTTGCTGTGACATTAGGTATACTTTAAATATCAATGTAGTTTTTTATTAAAATAATTCAATGCAATATATTCATTTAAAATATAAATCTTAATAAAAATTAATGTTTATTTTATTGTATTTTATAATTTAAACTGACAACAATGATTTGTATAAATGAAAAATTCCATTTATGCAAATAAATATAGATTAAAAATTTATAAATTAATATGTGGGATAGCCTATGTGCATATAAATTTTTTTATTAATTATTCTTTATTATATTCTTATATTACTTTTAATTATTCATAATAAAATTTTCTTATATTTCAATTTAAAACTAAAAATTATAATTTTCTTTTTGAAATTTTATTAGAAATGTTTTGTTTTTCTTTTATGTATTTCTGTCTTCAAATGAATGGTAAATTTATGTGTATATAAATACACACATATAGTAATATTTATATTAATATTTTTTTATATTTTCAAATTCTGTATTTAAAATTTCTAAATTCATTTATCATTATATAAATATTATTTTATAGATTAAATTAATTTGTTTAATAATGTATTTAAAAAACATTAAACAAATTTATTTATTTATTTTTAAAAAAATATTGTTTAAATTTCTTTTCCTATTTTTTAATTATTTTTCATCAAATTTTATTGAAATGGTTTTAATTTTATAATAGAATAATGAATAATAATATTGCTATAAGATATTTCTTTGTCTTTAAGAAAGTAAATTAGTAGAGTTTGATTTCATCATTAAATAATATTAAAATTGATGTAATTATGAACAGTACAAGTACAGATATTTTGTAATTCATTATGTGTAGGGACAATGAAATTTAATCAAAGCTAATAAATCTTGCTATTTTAGTACAAGACATTTTTAAAGCTTTTTAAGATGTATATATAGATACATATTTTAAAGGAAAGGAAGTTTCTTCAACAAAACATTGAATCAAGATATAATTAACATACTAATTGTTACATTAAAATTATTATTTTAGGTCATTGAAGTTTTGAAATGCTAAACAATTTTATAAATATTTCAAAATTAAAAAAAGAAACAATATTATTTTAAAAAACTAATGTTTACTAATCTTATTTACTAATAATTTATTAATTATTTATGAACTAAAATTTTATTATTAAAACATTAACTATGATATATGATAATGTTGTTATTTTATCGAGTTTATTTAAATAGAAGGATAAAAGTATTTAATGTTCTCACTATGTTCACAAATAATATAATTGCCAAAAATAGAATATAAAAATGTATTAAAAACACATTTAATAATTATAAAGTAAAACTTAAAAATTGATATAGTAATATTTAAAGTAACATTCTTGAATAACTGATAAAAATTGTTAAGTTTTTTAAAATAAACATGATTTTGTATAAAACATAGTAATTTTAAAATATAAAGGTAAATATATTAAAGTGCATATATTAGATATATTATAAAACAGAAGAGATTCATCTCTAGAAGAACAGAAATGTACACAAAGATAACCAAATAAAAATTCTCAGCAACTATTTCAAAATATTTTATCAATACTTATTGAACAAATTCAATTAATATTTAATTTATTTAGTTAAAATCGAAAGCTCTTGAATTTGTAGTAAAATCAAGACAGGTTTCAGGTATCATCACCTTAATATGGTTTGTTATTGTAGTAAACTATTAATAAAAGTATTCTGTCTGGTGGCACTGCAAAATTTATAATTTTTTAATTACGTTAATTTAATTGTTAATTGTCTATAACACTGTATTTGTTCATCATTGAAAATTGTACTTCTTTAACTTTGTTTCTTGCGGTCAGAATCTAGTTTCCTAAATTTATATTTTTTCAATTTGTAGTTGGATGGTACCACTATCTAATTTCTTTGTAAAACTTAAAATTTTTACTCAACCTCAACTAACTTATATACAATTAAGATATTTTAAAATTCTTTATTCAAATACGAAAAACTTATTATGATCACACGCATGCTAAACTATATAAAAAAAAAACTTATAAAAAATTTACAAAATTAAATGAAGTTTTTTATTCATTGTGCTATTTTTAATTTAAAAATTTTAGTTTAATTAATGTATTTGTGTAAATAGTTCCGATCTATTAGTTTAATTTTTAATATTTTAATTTAAAATTATATTTTTTATTTAGTTTAAGAATATCAGAAAAGTAAATTATAAACTTCATATATTTATAATTCAAAGTACAAATTTTTAAAAGGATCATGATCAATATTTTATGATTAAATTATGTATATTAAAATTTTAATATTTTATTCTAACAAAAATAACAAAACAAAAAACAATACAAAATTTCCCATATTTACAATTTATCTTGTTCTATAATATATATATATATATATATATTAATTTTGCTGCAACTTTTGAAACTATGAATGGCATTGAAATTTATTAATCTATTATACTAAAACATAAGCTAAATTAATTTTCACAACACTTTAATTAATTATAAATATAATTTATTTTTTTCATTATTGCATATTATAAAGTAATAAATCATAAATATAAAATCCCTTAATATCTCACTTCAGTTGTACCAATGTGTGGTCTAGTCTAGTAAATAGATAAAAAACTATAGATCATCCTTTTATCTTTAATTTAAAAAAATCTCCTTCAATAAAATAAGACACTCTATTTAAAAATACGTTCCATAATGTTGCAACTTTTTGATAAATATTTAAATAATAATGATCAATTTTATTTAACCATTGTGCATACAAAAAAATCAGCTTAAATTGACAACTGGCAACATTTTCAAAAACATGAATACTCTGTTTAAAATTAACAAAAAGCAAATACTAAAAGAACTATATTTTCTATACGTTTATATTACAAGCGTTTTATGATCTCTGGGTAATATAGGTGATATATAACTTTTTGATAAACTATTATTTTATCACTTGCCTGTTTTAATTTTATTAAAATTTAAATATTGACTACTCTATTCTCATTCATTTAATTCACTTTATTAATATACGGGTATCTTTCATCCATTGTACTAAGTTACACAGTTTTAAAAATTTGTAAATATTATATCTTATGATAATTTACATTATTTTCGGAAATTAATCCAAGTGTGAACCGTCCCTAAGGTGATAAGGAGAGACAGATAGTAGAAGGGAAGTGGTAGCGGTGAGTATTATAAATAGAGACTGGAATATTTGTATGTAACTGTAAATTTCCTTTATTGATAGAAATATGCACAATATAATAGTGAAATAAAGTTGTAAGTATCTAGAAAAGAAATGTTTTTAGGGCTATTTCGATACTCAATTGTAAGTTGAATATCGTAATACCTGAAGCTGAATTACATCCTGATGAGTTTAATAAATGAATGAACTATTTTGCTGTTATTCGGATGCGTAGTAGTGTTGACAGTCAATTGTAAGTTGCGTGCCGCATTATCTGTGTTGGTGTTCATGGGGGTAGAATATATGAGCTGTTTGAAATTGCCGCGGTCAGTTGTTAGTTGAACGTCGCGTCGCGGGTCTCCTAGTTGTCAGACAGGTAAATGCAGTTAATTGAATTGGATCTTGTGAGTGTCGCTATCAAGATATCTAGGTATTGTGAATATTGCTACCAAGATGTGTGGGCGATGAATTGTAAAATGATTAAATTACTTCTTCAATTGGATATTTGAAAATGATTGCGATTGTTAAAGACACTAAATCCAATGGTTCGTGCAGGATAATTTAAAAACATCACCCCACTTTCCCTGGGGATGTGTTCATTGTTTAATTTCCTTGGGAGTGGAAAGTACTTTGGTGGATGCACTGCAATGATTAGGAATGGACCGTAGGCAGGATCTTGTTAGACAATGGATGATTCTCATTGTCCAATGCTGTACTGATACTTGAACTTTTGTATAACAGACAAAGTGTAAATCTTGGTTTTTTCCATAAGAACAGCATGAGCATACCACGGAAGGTGATTGCATCTTGGTGTTTCTAGAATCTTATATAGCGATGTTGATTTTACTTTGTTTTGCTATAAGACACGCGACAAAAAGTGGATAAAACTCGAAGCTCTAGTCTTAAGTTAAGAATTGTAAACAATGGTCATGTCGCGACCGTAAGACGACACTTGGAGATGCTTGCTAGAAAAGATGAAAGCGCTTTGGGTACATCTGGTGATACACGGATGTTGAAATTTGTAACGAACTTTTCAAACAATAACGTATTATTCTAAGGTACTCGAGACTTCCAAGGAATATGGAACATATTGTTTAATCTTTATCTCTATACTCTAAAGTATTAAATACAACATATAATTATGAATATTTTAGTGCACTTATAAATATTCAAAATGAATCAGTCAATTTCTATAATATAGCCTAACAATTTATCTTAATAAATGTGATTAAAACATAATTAAAATTATAATACATTGATTACTTAACTTTTAGATTTTATTTGTTAAAATAATTTTTCAAAAGATCAATTTTAAATCCCTGAAGTAGATCTAATGAGTATTTATTTCATGTATTAAAATTAATATTGATTTATTTAGAGCCCTATGTATTATTGGCATGGTATTTATATGCCTTATCTACTAATTTTGTTTAATAATATGAACTATTCTTGTTACTTTATATAAAATTGTTTGATAAATACCCAAGAAATTTTTGTCCTATAATAGGTTTTAAGAAACACATTTTCTTTTAATTTACTAAATATATAGTTTATATTTTGTAATTTTGAATTAAAAATATTTTATGATGATATTAAAATTTTAAATTCTTTTATTATACATTACACTTTATTAATGTCATAGTCTTCAATATTCCAAATTAATTTTGTGAGGTTCTACTAGTATATTTATAGTTTTAAATTTTCCTTTAGAACGATCTTAAATACCCTGTTTTTTATTGTTGCAACACTGCCTTACAAGAATTGTAACCCGTATAATTACGCATAGCAACAAGCATTTGAATTTTTCTCCCTTAGAAGTCTATAAATATGACTGCAAGAAGACAAAGTTCTCATAGCATTCTCCATGGTATCCATATATAAAAGAAGATTATAAAATGATAATTAATGTAGTATCCACACATGCTAATGAATTGAATGACATCCACACATCGGTAGTAATATAGTAATTACAATAACAATCCATATAAAGATAAACATGATATAGTAAACTCTGGCATCCACAATACAAAGAGATTCACAGATTGAATAATTGAATTAAAGAACTTCCCATATTATTGTTAGTAGAATTGTTTCGAATATTACACCATTTAATACATATAGCTTCCCCACTATCCCCTAGAGTTTCGCTATTTGCCCCTCCAACTCGATATGTTTGAGAACCGAACAAATACTCGAAAGTCACTACATAATATTGTTTCTATTAACATTTGTTTCGAATACTTTTTATATTTATGATTGCCAGATGTCGCCGAAGAGCCTACGAATTCGCCAATATTTCATATATGTTTTCGTGTTGACAGTGATTTGAAACGTCGAATTTTTCCAACATTGCACTCGAAAGATCATCGATGGTCAATATGACCATCATGTGCACTGCAAGCTGCGTGTCATAAAATTAACGGACAATACCTTCCAAAAACCCATGCGCAGTTGCCAAACATTGTACTAATTGCTTTCACATCAAATCCATGCTTTTTTTTTAAAAGTGTAAGCATCAAGTGACGTCTCGAGCCGAATCATCGGTGTAAGATTTCACTCGCCGACCCGGCGGTTTGACGAGCGGCCGGCCGCCCTAAAAGAGCGTCGACACTATCGGTCAAAGGTCACCAATGACAATTGAATAATTAGCTCTCAATCAATTACCGAAATTTCCGACTTACATAGATGAGCAAGAAAAGTCCCCTTGGGAAGAGCGTGGTGAAGACTTAAAATATCGCGCCTGTAGTGCGCTGCCTTGGATTCGCATTAGTCTCCTGTAATCTCTAATATAAAGTTGTATACAGTGATTAGCGTCTCACCGACTAGTGTACGCAATCTGATAAGGTTCAAGTTGCACACTTGAGAGGGAAGCAAAGGCTCTGGTTTGTGATACATGCTCGATGCGATCGAAAGAGAGAAGGCAGCCAGCCGCTAATCGCCCTGTTGATCTAAACTAACACAACAAGTCCATGCTTTGTAAGATTCAATTGACGACTGAATATTGCAGAATATAATTAATATACAATTTTTTAAGAAACTCACGGAACTCAATACATTTTGAATATTCACTTCAAGTTTACGTAATATTCAAGTCATGTCTAAATATCATAGTTCAAGATTTATAATTCAGAATTAAAACAGCATTATAATAATACCATATCGTCTAAAAACAGCATTATATTTAAATACGTTAAAATAAACAGCGTTTTACAGCATTACCCACGCCCTCTTCGCTTTTGTTTTATTCTACCCTACTATCTCTCTACCTCCACTATCCCCTTCTCCCTCACGAACACGACACCTTGAGAGAGTTCACACTCAGGTTAATTTCTAAACACATGAAATTATAGATTAATGTATATTTATTAGTACAAAAATGTTCATATATTGAATATTGTTTTTTGAAAAGGAGGTATAACTAGATTAACAGAATCTGGTTTATCTATTGTAACATGGAAATTACTTGGAGAAAAAATACCGTTGAATGAACTTTCATGGTTAAACGAATTCGAGAAATATAAGCAATTTCCAGAATTTAAAATGTAAGTATTAATTTTAAATATATTATTTGAATATAAATTATATTTAATCATAATAAATAATTATTTAATATTTTATCAGGATCAATACAAACATAACACTTCATGAGTTTAAACAAATTTGGTTAATGGAGTATATACATAGAATGTGGGGTCGTTTAATAGGTATATCTTTTATTATTCCAGCCATTTTTTTTTGGATTAAAGATATGTTGAAACCAGGTGTGAAGAAAAATATATTAATATTAGGTATTCTTATTGGTTGCCAAGGACTTCTCGGTTGGTACATGGTTAAATCAGGATTAGAAAATGAATTTACTAAACCATCTGAAATACCACGTGTTTCACAATACAGATTAGCAGCTCATTTGGGCTTAGCAATAGTCATTTATAGTAAATTTCTTTACATAGCTTTAGATCACCTTATTCCCAATGAAACTGACTTTAAGATATGCAAATTAAAATCAGATCAAAATTTGAAATTATTGAAAAAACTTAAATTGATAACTTATTCAAGTAAATATCTAATTTTTTTAACAATAATTTCTGGTGCATTTGTTGCCGGTTTAGATGCTGGATTAATATATAATACTTTTCCAAAAATGTCTAATAAATGGATTCCTGATGATATTTTATTTTTAAAGCCATTGATAAAAAATTTTACGGAAAATCCTGTCACAGTGCAATTTGACCATAGAATATTAGTAAGTTATAATAATATTTTATTGTTAAATATATTAATTCTAACTAAAATTATTACTTTTCAGGGTATGTCAACATTATTTTTAGTTACATGTTTGGCTAAAATATCTAAAAAATATAAACTATCTGGACGTACTGCTACTGCAATTATAGCAGTTTTTATTAGTGCATATATGCAGGCTTTGTTGGGTATCTTTACACTTTATAGTTATGTATCTACTTATTCTGCAGCTGCTCATCAATCTGGTAGTTTAATACTTTTAAGCACAATTGTATGGCTTTGTCATGAACTAAAATGTATTAAAAAACTACCAAAATAAAATTAAATTTAGTAGTCGGATTAATTAAAATTTTTTAAATATAAAATATATTCATATTTACATCCTTTATTGAACCTAACAAAATATAAAAGAATTTATGGAATAATATTGCAATTTATAAAAGATACGATACATTTGAACTGAATCATTTATAAATATATAAATTTATTAAAATTATTAATTTCCTAATTATAATGGAAAATAATACTAATTTTACTTAATTATATTTTTCACTTAAATACAAATAATCTTACACACTAAATATAAATAAAAAATTATTAAATAAGAGATAAAAGCAGAAAACAATGAAAAATTATTAATTTTTAAATTAACACAAAGTTACCCTTATTCAACGATTGTCAATTAAATATTATCAAATTTTTCCATCTTTAACGATTTCAAGAACAATTCAGCCGAAAATGACTAGCAAAAGAATTTAGAACAATGCATAAAAAGAAATAAACGTTTGTAACGATTGCAAGATTAACGAATATTTTTATATAACACTTACTAAATTTAATTTATTTTAATCATAGATTTCGAACAGTATCGAGTTCTCACGGTAAGCAATGTTGCTAATTTTTTACAAATATGTTGTCTTAAATATATTGAATTTTCTTTCAGAATGAATGTTTACATTGTAGTTTGAAAGCTATTGCAAGTAGTTATATAATATATTAGGAATACATATATTTATACATCAAAGCTTTGAATACATTTAGTAAATTTTACTACATTTAATAAATTTTTTTAATACGTTTAATCAATCTTAGATATTCTTTTTATATTACTTTTTATATTTCTAAATTTTATATTACTTTTCGAGAACTAACAAAAAGAAATTGTTCTGGAAATAATCCGAGAAATCCGCTAATACGAAGACGGAGAATGTAGTACTGTAAAACTGTCCAAATTGAAAATATACGGAAATAATGATATTGTCTTAATTGAATATACGTTGAAATATAATATCGTCTTTATATTTATTTGTATAAATTCCACAATAACACAATATTTAGGTCTAAATTGAATACCGTGAGGTTCGGATTAATTATACTTATAATGAGTAAACTATATTCTTAGGTTGGTGTCTTTTAAGTGATTTGCTCCCATGCAACAGCAATATTCAGGCGTAATTTAAATTGGTTTGGAAGAACAGTTCATTATAAGTATGAATCAGTATTGATTCTAGTGAATGTTCAGATAAAAATACTCCATACTGCATTTATATATCCGGGTGAAGTGGTGCCAGCGCTTCAGGACGTTCACCAACGACCGTCACGGTCATTTTATTTTTTGTTTTTTTTGTTATGCGGTTACTCCAATTGTTCGAGAATCATGCAGTTTCTCGACTTTCGGTACTACCTCTTTGTTTTGTAAATTCTTTTCGTACATTCAATACGTTTATGATTGCTAGATGTGTCCCAAGATCTTTCAAATATTCTTTACAAATACATCGAATATTTACATTTTATTTTATGACCGTTTAATGAGAGGGTTTACTCGGACTGTGC